>WNYA01001515.1:54287-69549 GCA_019512145.1 Engystomops pustulosus
CTCCTCTCCAGAATGTGGACTCATCCGTGTGGGCGACGGTCCTGGCGCTGATCTGGCTCCATGCATCGTGTCTGGACCAGAGGGAGGAATGGGAATTACTGGAAGGGAAAGCCTTGTCCTGGATCAAGGCCAAAGCAGGTGAGTATCTCACATAGAGAACCACTGTGGGTCCATGGAGGGACCAGCCAGGGTTCTGGATTCTTGAGGGGAGTTGATGGCGCTGAAGGTCCAATAAAGTTCTGAGATATTGCTGTAGCTTCTACCCAAAATATCATGACAAGCAAATCCTTGGCTCCAGAGAACTCCAGTCCTGGTTTACGTCTCGTGGGTTTAGATGGGACAATTTATCATCTGGTTATTTTGTGGTTCTACGACACATGCCACACCCGATAGATGCCGCACCCCATAGATGCCGCACCCCATAGATGCCGCACCCAGAGCGGCATATCTCGGGTGTGGACATGTGTTCGTTGAATCCAGCAAAATACAGGATGATAAATTGTCTCATCTAAACCACACACAGACGTTAAAACGGGACTGGAGTTCTCTGGAGCACGGATTGATAGGTGCTATGATCTTGGGTAGAAGCTACAGTCAATAGTCAGAACTTTAATTGGACCTTCAGCGCCTTCAACTCCCTCAAGCCCGACCCGGGTGGTACTCATGGCCCCCCGTGGTTTCTATGTGAGTACTCACCTGCTGGCCTTGATCCCAGGACAAGGCTTCCTTCCAGTAATTCCCCTCCTTCCCTCTGGTCCAGACACGATGCATGGAAGCCAGTATCAGCGTCAGGCCCGTCGCCCCCCGGTATGCGTCCCCCCATCTGGCGCGGCTGGCCCCTTCAATCCAGTGGTTATTTGTGCCATATTCAGAGTTTTCGTTTCATCAACAGCAACCATCACTTTTCCCTGAGAATACGCACCACCACCGTGCGCTCACCAGGCACGACACCCTGCCCCTGGGGGCTCCATTCCCCCCACCTTCATGGCACCGCATGGGTCGCCACTTGATGTTACGCAATTCTTCCGATGCTCATCGCACACTTTGTCCATCTCCTTTACTCTACCATCTGTTCTGTGTTCCTTGGCCACCATTTATTCTAGTGTTTGCGCCCCGTTTTCTCTCTGACCTTGCCCCTGAAGACCCTGCAACACGCTATCTCCTGATCCCCGATCCTGCGGGATGTCCTCCGCATCTGACTCCTCACAGCTCAAGTCAATCCAATTACCCACCGGGAATGGGATGTAGCAGGGCTGTTTGTGTTTAGACAACGCGTACATGGGCAATGCTAAAACAACAAAGGGAACACTCAAATAAACACAACAACATCTGAATGACCTGTCTAATGACTCGTTGTTCTGCACAAGGTAATGATAGACAACAAATCACCAACAAAAATCACAATGGAAATTTAGTAAACCAATGCCGCACCCCATAGATGCCGCACCCCATAGATGCCGCACCCCATAGATACTACACCCGATTAATTAATTTTCATTAACTACTATAAAATGAATTAACAAAGGATTAATCTAAATCCGATCAATATCTGGTGCTTCCGACCCCTTTGTAAATCTCCTATCAGACTCCATCCTGATAAACCAGGGACATTACTCATAGACCCAGGCACCGGGACTGTGGGATCTGCTTATATTCGCTATCCATGGCCTCTTTCTATCAGGTTTTATAATTATGCTAATGAGCCTGAGGAGCTTTGGGGGAGCATTAACAAGCCACTCTGTGCTGTAGGTTCACAGGCTATTACACTGCTCCCCTCCTCCCCTCTGCCTGTTGTAATTTCACACAGTCGGAGGGGGAATCAGTGTTCACACCCCCAGAACCCTTCTGGCTCATTACCATAATTTTTCAAAGTTGGTTTTAGAAGAAAGGAGGCCATAGATGACAAATATAAGAACATTTTCACAGTCCCGGTGCCTGGATCTATGAGTAATGTCCCTGGTCAGAATGGAGTGTGATGGTGGATTTCCTTTGATACACCATCAGTTCTTCTCTGAACATTTTCAAATGGTTTGTGAAGGACTCCGCGGGGAGGTTGTCCCA
The DNA here is from genome assembly GCA_019512145.1 of Engystomops pustulosus. NCBI lineage: Eukaryota > Metazoa > Chordata > Amphibia > Anura > Leptodactylidae > Engystomops > Engystomops pustulosus. The sequence goes on from WNYA01001515.1 coordinate 56,349, forward strand.
GACATCTTGGAGAAGTCATCTCAGATCTTCTGTGGATGGAGGTTTTCTCAGATCCTTCTTTAATCCCAGACAGACTGGATGATGATGATGATGATGGGATCGGGGACTTGTTCTTCTTTGGGCTGTAGATAATTCTCTGTGACGTTGGTTGTGAGGGGTCATCGTCCTGCTGCAGAGTTTTCTATGTTTCCTATTCTGTAGTAATGCTTCCTCTCCTGTCCAGGACGGAATATGTGACCCCAATATACAATCTTCTTGTTGTAGCGACAGATCAGTCGGGTGTAACACATCTATCGCCAGTCACGGATATAACTCGGAATGTTTCCTGTTTTCCCAGGTTCCTCTCTGGATCGGTTTGTCGGAGCCGGGAATGAGCTGCTGAAATCCTCTGTGGATCCTAAAGTGTTTGGCCTGTGAGAAGAAGAATCCCGGACATCGCCGCCCTGCTGGGTGTCGCCGCTTCTTGTCTTATACTATATATATATATATATATTATCCATGTGCCTTATTACTCGTCACACAGGACATAAACCACAGATACAAGTCATAGAGGATAATCTACTAGCGATGTTCTCATTGTACCGGTGCTGTAATATCCATGTACTAATAAAACGTAACAGGGATCTCCGCCCGACGCCTCATATTCATGATGAGATGCGCCCCACAAACACATGGGAACAGAGGGGAGCAGCCGAGGCTCAGGGCTGAGTGATTGTTATACATGTGTAGAGCCGCCCCGGGCATTTATAATCCCCCCTGTAGACTGTAAGACTGTAGGGAGTGCAAACCCAACCAAGAAACCTGGCACCTGACCCTGTACCTAGAACCCAACCTACCATTAAAGACAGGAAAACTTAAGTGTTTGGGCAATGTGTGTGGGGGGGGGGGGGCAGCATTTTATGTAATAGGAAACATAAATTATTAAATAATATAATAAATTGGTAAACATTTGTAAACTCGGGAGGCTGAGGCAATGGCCTTCTCTCCAAGCTCCTGCAGGCCGAGAAGGAAAATGTCCAACCCAATGGGATTGAGATGGACAACATCTCCAAGTAAAAGATGGCGATTATCAGCCTCCAGATACTCGTGACAAAAAACCGCTCCTCCCAGGGAAATCACATGGTTGGGAATCCTGAGGTTAAGGGTTTTGCGCGCTCTCTCACATCGCATTGTGATCCCTGGCCCCTCTCCAATGCCAACGAGGAATGATCTACAGCCACGCCAGGGGGACTGAATGGAAGAACATGGGAAATCTGGAGAAGCCTCAGATAGGACTTGGGACCAGAGCATTCTGCATACACCGCACCAGTGCACAAACACAAATTTTTGCCGCATGGACGGACTCCTGCTCTCCATTCTGCCTAGTGAATAAACGAGTGCCCGACTATCCACACGTGGGAACGAGGTCCTGGAAGATTAACAAGTAAAACTAAGGGAAAACGTATACACAAAACAGTGAGAATTAAGATCTCGGGCCGAATGTAGAACTTAAAACAGTTCCAGACTTCCACCTGCCTAGATTTTTTATGGCCTCGTCAATCATCCCGCGAGAATGTGTCGTGGTAGCAGCGACGATGCGGAAGGAGTGAGAACCGAACCCAAATGGAGCAGGGATTTCTTTAAAACCGGATTAAATTGATAAGGGGTAAGAGGGGTTCCCGATTCATGTAAAAGGAAATTATCAACACCCGCTGGACGTGAGAGGGAATAATTAAAAATCAAGGATACTGGGCAGGGATCTAAACCGTAGGCTTGAATGGCTAAACAAATGCCTCTCCCAAAAAATGTCCGTTTTGGAACGGTGCACTCTAAGATGAACCGCAGAAGGTGTAGCGAGGACATCTGACAGTGACAGATCACCGTGTTTAGTAGCATTAGGGGTTATTAATTTACCAACACGGAGAGCACCAAAAGAGGCTATGGAAATGGCTGCTTTAAATAGTGACATCTCAAAGGCGTCTCTACATACTGGGGGTCATTTACTAAGGGCCCAATTCGCGTTTTCCCGACGGTGTTACCCGAATATTTCCGAGTTTGCGCCGATTGACGTGATTGCCCCGGGGATTGTTGGCGACACGCGATCGGACTTGTGGCGCATCGGCGCTTGGCATGCACCGCGGACGGGGAAAAAATGGGGGGGCGCGCCGAACGAACCGACGGATCGGCAAAAAACCGCCGCATTTAAAAAAAAAACACTGGTCAGAGACGACCCCCATACTCACATGCACCAGCGAGAAGAGATGAACTCACGGGCACCCGCGGGAACCTCAGCCGCAGCAGCGCAACTGGTGGACATCGGGGCGCAGGACCCTGTGATATCGCGGAAAGATCCAGAACGCTCTCAGAGAAGCCGCCCGCTGGAACGCGAATGGACGGGTAAGAAATTGGCCCCCCACTAGTCCAAAATGGGAATAATACGGTTAAACAAGGGGAGGGAATCGTGAGAAGAGTTCTCACGCTTCCAACCTTTTTTCAACTGTTTAACAAGGAAAGTTTTGGTGATATCCGGGCGATCATGTAGCCTTAACATAAAGGCTAGGGCTGCTAAATTACTTTTCGCTTTGTGGAATGAGGCACCCAGCCAATATGAGGAGTGTTGGAGGATCATGGATTTCTCCGCGGGTAAGGTGGCATATTTCCGCCATGTGGAAGGTGAGATCGAGCGCCTTATCAGACCCGCTAGTTGTTCACGGCTAGACTCCACAAGTACTGAGGGCATCCTATCCCGGACATGGACGATGGTCATGGCGCGGGGACGATGGTTGGGCGTGGGGACTATGGTCATGGCGCGGGGACGATGGTCGGGCGCGGGGATGATGGTCGGACATAGCGACGATGGTCGGGCGCGGGGACGATGGTCAGGCGCGGGGATGATGGTCGGACATAGCGACGATGGTCATGGCGCGGGGACGATGGTCAGGCGCGGGGACTATGGTCAGGCGCGGGGACTATGGTCAGGCGCGGGGACGATGGTCAGGCGCCGGGATGATGGTCATGGTGCGGGGACGATGGTCATGGCGCGGGGACGATGGTCAGGCGCGGGGACGATGGTCATGGCGCGGGGACGATGGTCATGGCGCGGGGACGATGGTCATGGCGCGGGGACGATGGTCGGCCGTGGGGACGATGGTATCCGTCTCGGCGTCCACCAAGTTCCATGCGTATGCACAAGACAGCTGCACTCCGTCGGATCGTAGTCTCAGCGTTTGGACCTGCCAATCACCGAACTCGAGATAACCAGGTAAATGAGTAGTTTAATGTGGTTCCCGATTCGTGATACTTATGTCTCTGAACATTGTTAGCGGCCAGGACACGTCTCTCCGTATTGCTCTCTCCACGGCACAAATTCGCTGTAAAAATGTCCATAGTGCCTGTTATATACAAAAAAGAATCTAAAATCATGCATTTCCATCGTATCTTTGTTAGATGTTCTTGAAAATGTGGAACTGTGTATTGTCAGGAATGTTATACCTTAGAAATCTTAGAAATGTTTTTACTTTGAAATATAATAAAAGTTAAGTTTGAGGCCTGACCTCAAAGGCTCTACTCTGTCTCGGGACAGATTTGAAAATAAGGTCAACCCCCTAATGATGTTACACAATAAAGATGATTTTTAGCTCCTTACTTTACAATGTTACTCAGTGTTATTGGTGTTTTAGCTCCTATCCCTCAATGATGGTCGGTGTAAGGCCTCTTGCACACTAGCGTTGCGTTTCACGTCAGGGTGCAATGCGTGAAAAACTGACGTTTTGGCTGCGTTTTTGTTCCATTTTTCCTTGGAGTAATTTGCGTTTTTTTTGCGTTTTCGGCGCATTTTTGACGCGCGATTCAATGGGAGACTCGAGCATTTTTCAAAGGGACCATGGTTTGGGATTAAAATGTGTTATTTAATTGAAAAATATTGTCTTCGTAATTGGCCAAACATCTGCGATCTAGTTCTTCACTGTTCCGCGCGTATATTATCTCCCGACATTTAGCAGATGTGAAGAACAGGAAGGAATAGAATAAAAACATTGACACAGTTGAACACGTGACCACGGACATTTAAGAGAAAACACAGTGCAGAAACACAGTTGCAGAAGAGATTACAGATGTCTGGCACATCTGCTTACTTGTCGGGAGATACGCGCGGAACGGCGCGAACAAAATCAGAATGTAAGAACAAATATATATGTGTGAAGAAACATTGCAGATGTATTTAAAACATATGCAATGTGTTCTTCACACACCATTATATATTGTTATTCACATGCATTTTGGGGCACGTTCCGCAGGGCGTATCACCGACAGGTAAGCAGATGTGCCGAACATTCTTAATCTATTATGCACTGTGTTCTTCACTGTGTTTTTATCTTAAAGGGATCCTGTGGGTCCTGTGTGGTCACTGAGTTCATGGGTTTATTCTATTTCTACTGTTCTTCACGGGGTTGTTTTAATTAAATGATCAGTTCGCGAGCAGGGGAAATAATGTTATTCTGGTCACCTAGCAACCCTTACGTTTAAAACGCATTGCACTCGCATTGCACTTGCAATGATTGCGAGTGCAATGCGTTCTTGATGCATCTCCATAGACTTGAATGGGGCGTGAAAATTGCGCGTGACTCGCAAAAATAGAGCATGCTGCGATTTTGACGCGCGTGCAAACGAACGCAAGCACGCGCGTCAAAAACAACGCTAATGGAGAAAGACCCATTGAATACAATGGGACAGAGTGCAATGCGAGTTCTGAGCGTCAAATGCACGCGCAGAACTCGCGCGTGAAAAACGCCAGTGGAGAAGGGGCCTAAGACTCCAGAGTGTGAGCGGGGAATCTCTGAGTATCAGACACATAGAAAGATGAGACAGACAGGGCAGTGTCTCCTGATATCTAATACTGTTAGTTTTCAGGATTCAGGGAATATTTTTTTATTTAAGATGCTATACTCTATAAAAGCCTCCGGGGGGCACCAAATAATATAAAATGAGCTGACGTATAATCGCTGGCAAATTTCATTATTCTTAATCCACATCACAATAACGAGGGAATGGATAACGCATCAATATATTCTAAGCTTATGCTGAATTTTAATATACTAACTCAGGAATTATTCTTAAAGGGAACCTGTCACCACATTTTTCACATATACAGCTCGTGACAGGTTCCCATAGAGCCCTATTCACTGACTGAGCCCCTCCTTTTAGCTAAAAAATGTTTCCCTCACATCCCAATAAAATCAACTTTCTTATCCCTTCAAGATCTATCACACTAGACCTGTATATAATACACTGCACTACTGATCTCTATATACCGGGGTCTCTCATCCTCTATAATACTAGACCTGTATATAATACACTGCACTCTGCTTAGTGAGACACAACACTTAAGGAGTTGTATGGAGACTCAGGCAGTGGAGGCCACAAACAATATTAGGCCTCATCCGGAGAATGCCGAGGCATTGTAGGAAGGTCATCCAGACACGTGCAGGCCATACACAATTAGGGCCTCATCAGGAGCATGCCGATGGTGTTTGTAGAGAGGTTATACGGCACATGAGACCACAACAAATACTGGTCCTCATCCGGGAGAATTCCTAGGCATTGTAGGAAGGTATAAGCCGACACGTGGAGGCCATATGCACATTAGGAGCCTCTCAGGAGCATGCCGATGTGTTGTAGGAGGTTATACAGGCCCGTGGAGGCCACACACAATACTGAGCCTCATCAGACAATGCCGAGTGTTGTAATGAATGTTTAGAATCACGTGGAGACCACATATCCAATACTGAGCCTCATAGGGGCATGCCGAGGGTTTGTAGGGAGGTTATACAGGCACTGGGGCCACACACGCTACTGAGCCTCATCAGGATCATGCCGATGTGTTGTAGGTTAGGTCATACAGGCAACTGGAGGCCACATCATGTACTTGATGCCTCATTGGGCATGCCGCAGGTATTGTAGGGAGGTCATACATCACGTGGAGTGTCCACATACAATACTGAGCCTCATTGAGCATGCCCAGGTGTTGTAGGGAGGTCATACAGCACGTGGAGGGCCACATACAATACTGAGACCTCATTGGGAGCTTGCCGAGGCATTGTAGGGATGTCGTACCAGGCACGTGGAGCCCAACCCAATACTGAGCCTCATTTGGGAGTGTGTAATGCTAGAGGTGTTGTAGAGTTCATTACAGGCACATTAAGGCCCCATATACACTACTGAGCTCATCAGGAGCATCCGTGGGCATTGTAGGAAGGTCATACCTGGACGTTAGGCCCATAGCCCAATACTGAGTCCTCATACATAGCATGCCTAGTTGTTGTATTGGAGTCATACAGCACATGAGGCCACACACACTACTGAGCTCTCATCTCAGGAGCATGCAAGGTGTTGTAGGGAGATCTCCATTGGTTTAATAAATGTGATATGTTCATTGATGTTTTTTTTGGTGATTTTGTGGTCATCAACATGGAAACTTTGAACACAACAAAGTATTCAATGAGAACGTGCATTTCAGAATTTGAGTTTTCATTTATTGTTTTGAGGAGCAGTGTATATTTGAAACTTTCAAACACAAGCCAAAGCTCTGCCCTGTCCCAATCCTGTGTGTAATTGGATACCTGAAGCATGTGATTAGTCACATGCTTATGACATCCCTGAGCGGTCAAGGATGATTCGACAACTATAATCCAGTAGCAAGTATTTGCACGTTCTGTTTTGGTGTGCAAGGTCAGACAGAAAACTTGCCAACACTATAATAAAATGTGGGCAGCCACAGGAACAGATTTTTGATATTAAAGTATATTACAAAGTTTGCGATTATCATCTGGGATGATATAGACCTCAATGTGGACCCCATAGCGGTTCCCATTAAGTTTGTGGGAATGAGCCCCCAGTTTCAGTTTCTTTCCTGGTTGATCTCACTTTTTTTCTTATTCTCATGGAAAGTGATGGTTCATTTTGTGCAACGGAAATCTAATATTAACATAATACTCCAACTTTATATTTTTCTCTTCTCCTCTCCAGAATGTGACTCATCCTGTGGCGACGGGCCTGGCGGCTGATCTGGCTCCATGCATCGGTCTGGACCAAGGGAGGACTGGGAATTACTGGAAGGAAAGCCCTGTCCTGGGTCAAGGCCAAAGCAGGTGATATCTCACATAGAGAACCATTGTGTGGTCCATGTAGGAACCAGCCGAGGTCTGTTCTTGAGGGCCGTTGATGGCACTGAGCCAATAAAGTTCTTAGATTTGCTGTAACTTCGAGCCAACATATCGATGAAGACCATTCAAAGGCTATTACCCTGCCCCCTCCTCCCTCTGCCTGTTGTAATTTTACAAAGTAGGATGGGGAATCATGTTCACACCCCCGAATCCTTCTGGCTCTTAGCATAATTTTTCAAAGTTGGTTAAGAAGTCAGGAGGCATGATGCAACTATAAGAAGATTTTCACAGTCCTGGTGCTGGAATCTATGAGTAATGTCCGCTGTTTAATCAGAATGAGTCTGTATGGGGTTCCCTTTGATACATCCATCGTTCTTCTCTGAACATTTTCCAAATGTGTTTGCGAAGACTCCGCTGTGGATGGTGTTCCCAGACATCTGTGGATGGAGGATTTTCTCAATCCTTCTTTATCCCAGACAGACGGGATGATGATGATGATGATGGGATCGGGGACTTGTTCTTCTTTGGGCTGTAGATGATTCTCTGTGACGTTGGTTGTGAGGTGTCATCGTCCTGCTGGGCAGAGTTTTTCTGCTATTTTTCCATCCTGCAGTAATGTTTCCTCTCCCTGCCTAGAACTTTTCACAGGACAGAATATTGATCCATTATACAATCTTCTTGTTGGTAGTGACAGATCAGTCGGGGTGTAAACACCATCTCGTCTATCGCCAGTCCCCCATCGATATAACCCGGAATGTTTCCGTTTTCCCAATCCTCTCGGTATCGTTTTGTCGGAGCCGGGAATGAGCTGCTGAAATCCTCTGTTTATCCTAATGTTTTGGTCTTGAGAAGAATACTCCCGACTCGCCGCCTTGCTGGATGTTCGCCGCTTCTTGTCCTTATACTATATCATATTATAATTTCTCATGTGGCCTTATTACTCGTCACACAACACGACAATACACCACCGATACAATGTCATGAGGATCATCTAATATTATGTTCTCAATTAGTGCCGGTGCTGTAATATCCATGTACTAATAAACGTAACAGGGATCTCCGCCCGACCCTCATATTCATGATGAGATGCAACCCCCACACACATGGGAATAGAGGTGAAGCAGCCGCGGCTCGGGCTGAGTGATTGTTATATCATGTGTAAGTCCGCCCCGGGCATTTATAATCCCCCCTTGTAGACTGTAAGAACTTGAGGGATTGCAAACCCAACAAGAAAACCTGCACCTGACCCTGTACCTAGAACCCCAACCTACATAACGACAGGAAAACTTAAGTGTTTTGGGCATGTGTGTGGGGGGGGGGCACAGCATTTTATAAGTATATAGGAATCAAATTATTAAATAACATAAATTGGTAAACATTTGTAAACTCGGGAGGCTCATTCGACTTCGCCCGATCTTGGCAAACCTTTGCCCAAATGGCGGCTGCAGAAAGGCATGTGGGCAACTTCTGATCGTCTTTTGGCCTATGTAAACTCCGTCACGGAGCAGCCACCTCAACCCTAGCGCCGGCTGCGACCCGCCCCACATGGGCCGAGGCAATGGCCTTCTCCCCAAGCTCCTGCAGGCCGAGAAGGAAAATGTCCAACCCAATGGGATTGAGATGGACAACATCTCCAAGTAAAAGATGGCGATTATCAGCCTCCATATACCGTGACGAAAAACCTCTCCTCCCAGGGAAATCAACATGCCTTGGAATCCTGATGTTAAGAGGTTTTGCGCGCTCTCTCACATCGCTTGTGATCCCTGGCCCCTCCAACCAACGAGGAATGAGTCTCAGCCACGCCTGGGGATGGCATGAAAGAACATGGAATCTGGAGAAGCCTCAGCTAGGACTTTGGGACCAGAAGCATTCTGCATACAACCGCACCATGCACAAAACACCATTTTTGCCCGCTGGACGGACTCCTGCTCTCCATTCTCCTAGTGAATACGAGTGCCCTACTATCCACACTGGGAACGAGGTCCTGGAAGATAACAAGTAAACTAGGGAAAACTTATACACAAACATGAGAATTAAATCTCGGGCCGTAATGTAGAACTTAAAACAGTTCCAGACTTTTCCACCTGCCTAGATTTTTTATGGCCCTGTCAATCATCCCGCGAGACATGTGTCTGGTAGCAGCGACGATCGGAAGGAGTAGAACCGAACCCACATGGAGCAGGATTTCTTTAAAAAAACCGGATTACATTGATAGGGGTAAGAGGGGTCCGAATCATTAAAAGGAAAGTATCAACACCCCTGGACGTGAGGAGGAATAATTAAAAATCAAGGATCTGGCAGGTCTAAACCGTTAGTCTTGAATGGCTAAACAAATGCCTCTCCCAAAAAAGTCCGTTTGGAACGTGCACTCTAATGACCCGCAGAAGTGTAGCATACATCTTACAGTGACAGATCACCTGGTTAGTAGCATTAGGGTTTTAATACTTTACCAACAAACGGAGAGCACCAAAGAGGCTATGGAAATGGCTGCTTTAAATAGTGACATCTCAAGCGTCTCTACAATACTGGGGCATTTACTACGGGCCCAATCGCGTTTTCCCGACGTGTTACCCGAATATTTCCGAGTTGTCGCCGTTGGTACTTATTGCCCGGGATTTTGGCGCACTACGCGATCGGATTGTGGCGGTCACACTCGTCGCGGGCATGCACGCGACGGAATCGGGGGCGTGTCCGAACGAAAACCCGGACGTATTCGGAAAACCGCCGCATTTAAAAAAAAAAATTTTCGCATCTACCCAGACTCACATGCACCACGATTAAAGGATGACCTCCGGGCACCTCGGCGACCTCAGCGCAGCAACGCCACCTGTGGACTCGGGCGCATGACCTTGATTAATCGCCGAATACCTAACTCTCTTCAGAGAAGCCGCCGCTGAACGCGAATGGACCGGTAAGTAAATTTCCCACTATGTCCAAAATGGGAATAATACGGTTAAACAAGGGGAGGGAATCGTGGAGAAGATTTTCTCAACGCTTCCAACCTTTTTTCACTGTTTAACAAGGACATTTTGGTGATACCGGGCGATCATGTAGCCTTAACATAAAGTCTAGGCTGGCTAAATACTTTTCGCTTTGTGGAATGAGCACCCAGCCAATATGAGGAGTGTTGGAGGATCATGGATTCTCCGCGGGTAAGGTGGCTATTCCGCCATGTGGAAGATTATATCGAGCGCCATTATCAGACCCCTAGGTTGTTCACAGCTAGACTCCACAATCTATGAGCCCCTATCTCCTATCCCGGACATGTACGATGGCATGCGCGGGGACGATGGTTGGAGCGTGGGGACTATGGTCATGGCGCGGGGAGATGTCGGTGGGCGCTGGGATATGGTTGTCGGACATAGCGACGAGGTCGTATGTAGGCGGGAAGTTCGTCTGGCCGCTTGTCCTAAGACACCAGCGCGGGGATGATGGTTGACTAGCGACGATGGTCATCGGGCGCGGGGACGATGTCAGGGCGCGGGGACTATGGCCGGCGGAGAGCTGGGGACTATGGTTCCAGGCGGCGGGACGAGTCAGAGGCTTCCTGTATGATGTCATGGTGCGGGGACGATTGTCATGGCGGCGGGGACGATGGTCATGCTCGGGACCATGTTCATGGCGCGGGGCCGATTGCATTGCTCGGACGATGTCTGGCGCGTTACGATGGTCGGCCGTGGGACGATGGTATCCTCTCGGCGTCCACCAAGTTCTCAATGCGTATGCACAAGACGCTGCACTCCGCGGATCGTAGTCTCAGCGTTTGGACCTTCCAATCACCGAGACTCGAATAACCAGGTAAATGAGTAGTTTTAACTGTGGTTCCCGATTCGTGATACTTATGTCTCTGAACTTGTTAGCGGCCAGGACACGTCTCTCTCCGTATTTGTGCTCCCTCACTCCACGCACAAATTCGCTGTAAAAATGTCCATATGCCTGTGTATATAACAAAAAAGAATCTAAAATCCATGCATTTCCATCGCATCTTTGTTATAAAAGATGTTCTTTTGGGAGGGAGGTAGTTTTTGAAAATGTGGACTGTGTATTGTCAGAATGTTTATACCTAGAAATCTTGAAATGTTTTTAACTTTGAAATATAATACGTTAAGTTTGAAGGCCTGACCTCAAAGTCTCGACTCTGTCTCGGGCAGATTTGAAAATAAGGTCAACCCCCTAAGATGTTACCAAAAAGATGATTTTTAGCTCCTTACTTTCAATGTTCTCGTGTTAATTGGTGTTTTAGAGCTCCTATCCCTCATGAATGGTCGGTGTACGGCCTCTTGCACACTAGCGTTGCGTTTTCAGCGTCAGTGTGCCATGCGTGAACAACTGAACGTTTTGGCGCGTTTTTGTTCTCATTTTTTCCTTGAGTAATTTTGCGTTTTTTTTGCGTTTTCGGGCATTTTTGACGCGCGATTCAATGGGTAGACTCGCGCATTTTTCAAAGGACCATGGGTTTGGGATTAAAATGGTGTTATTTACTTGAACAATAATGTCTTCTGATAATTTGCAACAGCTTCGATCTAGTCTTTCACTGTTTCCGCTCGTATATTATCTCCGCGCCAATTTAGTCAATTGAAGAACATGAAGATGATAAACATTGAACACAGTGACACAGTGACCACAGGATCATTTAAGAGACCCAACACAGTGCAAACACAGTGCAGAATAGATTACAGATGTTCGGAACATCTGCTTACTTGTCGGGAGATACGCGCGGAACTCGCGAACAAATAGCATGTGAAGAACAATATATATGTGTGAAGAACACATTGCAGAGTGCTTTAAACATCTGCAATGTGTTCTTCACACACATTATATGGTTCTTCACATGCTATTTTGGGCGCACCGTTCCGCGCGGATCTCCGCAAGGTAAGGCAGATGTTGCGTACATCTGTAATCTATTCTGCACTGTGTTCTGCACTGTGTTTTTCTTAAAATGATCCTGTGGTCATGTGTTCACTGTGTGCACGGGTTGTATTCTATCTCACTGTTCTTCAACTGTGTTTTTTAATTAAATGATCGTTCGCGAGCAAGGGAAATATGTTTTCTGGTCACCTAGCAACCCCTTAAACGTTTAAAACGCATTGCACCGCATTGCACTTGCAATGATTGCGAGTGCAATGCGTTCTTGATGCATCCCATAGACTTGAAGGGCCGTGAAAATGCGGCGATACTCGCAAAATAGAGCATCTGCGTTTTTGAACGCGCGTGCAAACGACGCACTCACGCGGTCAAAACAACCTAATGGGCGAAAGACCATTGACTACATGGTACAGAGTGCAAGGCGATTTCTGACGTCAATGCCCGCTGTCAGAACTCGCAGCCGTTGAAAAACGCAGTGAGAAGGGCCTAAGACTTCCGAGTGTGAGCGAATCTCGATATCAGACCATTGGCAAGAAAGATGAGACAGACAGGCATGTCTCCTGATATCGAATACTGTTAGTTTTCGGATTCAGGGATATTTTTTTTATTTAAGATGCTATACTCTATACAAAGCTCGCGGGGGCCCCAAATAATATAAAATGAGCTGACGATAATCTGCTGCAAATTTCATTTTCTTTAATCCACATCACAATAACGAAGGGAAATGGATACGCATCAATATATTCTAAGCTTATGCTGAATTTTATATACTAACTCAGTAATTATTCTAAAGGAACCTGTCACCACCACATTTTTCCCATATACACTCGTGACAGGTTCCCATAAAGCCCTATTCACTGACTGATCCCCTCCTTTGAAGCTAACAATGTTTCCCTCACATCCCAATACAATCAACTTTCTTGATCCCTTCAAGATCTATCACACTAGACCTTTATAGAATAACGCACTACTGATCTCTATATACCTGGGTCCTCGGTCTCTCATCCTCTATAATACTAGACCTGTATATAATACACTGCACTACTGATCTCTATATACCGGGGTCTCTCATCCTCTATAATACTAGTCCTGTATATAATACACTGCACTACTGATCTCTATATACCGGGAGTCTCATCCTCTATAATACTAGACCTGTATATAATACACTGCACTACTGATCTCTATATACCGGG
>WNYA01001516.1:9682-39682 GCA_019512145.1 Engystomops pustulosus
GCTCTGTACTAGGGTGGTTCTTGTGTACTAGAGGATAGACGTCTGATAGCTCTGTACTAGGATGGCACTTGTGTACTAGAGGATAGACGTCTGATAGCTCTGTACTAGGATGGCTCTTGTGTACTAGAGGATAGACGTGTGATAGCTCTGTACTAGGATGGCACTTGTGTACTAGAGGATAGACGTCTGATCGCTCTGTACTAGGATGGCTCTAGTGTACTAGAGGATAGACGTCTGATAGCTCTGTACTAGGGTGGCTCTTGTGTACTAGAGGATAGACGTGTGATAGCTCTGTACTAGGGTGGCACTTGTGTACTAGAGGATAGACGTCTGATAGCTCTGTACTAGGATGGCTCTTGTGTACTAGAGGATAGACGTCTGATCGCTCTGTACTAGGATGGTTCTTGTGTACTAGAGGATAGACGTCTGATCGCTCTGTACTAGGATGGCTCTTGTGTACTACAGGATAGACGTCTGATCGCTCTGTACTAGGGTGGTTCTTGTGTACTAGAGGATAGACGTCTGATCGCTCTGTACTAGGATGGCTCTTGTGTACTAGAGGATAGACGTGTGATCGCTCTGTACTAGTCTGCCATTTGAGCTAATGATGTGCACATGTTGGTCTTCCATGATGCACCGCAGTCCAGGCCTTTGTGTCCTGCTCTTCTGAATCTTAAGGGTGCAGATTATTAGTGATTCAGCTCTTGACCACCATGACCAGTGTTTCTCCAGATGGTTCTGCTACCTCTCGAGACATAGTTGTATCATCTCCAGGACGTCTGTTCTTCTCCAATGACGTATAGCCAGTCATGTGCTTCATGAATGTAATGGTAGATTTGATGTCCGGCATGAGGGAGAAGTGTAAGTGACATGAGGAGCTTCTTCAGGAAAGTGTCAGCTGTGGGACCATGATATTAAGACTGTGTTCAGCTCTAGGATGAGGCAGTTGCCTTGTGGTTATGGCTTCTTCTTTAGGCTCTGCCTTATTTCGGTTTCCTGTTTCTAATCCCTGTCTTCTTTTTCAGATTCTCCCCCTGAGCCTCGTGCTGCCCCCCAGGATCCATTTGATAACACAAAGTATCAGAACCTGCAGCATTTCAACTACACACCCTTCACCTTTGTAGATGTGGACGTGGAGCTGGCAAAGTATAGACTGCCACAACCATCATCAGGACGTCCATCTCCTCGGCACTGAGACCGGAGCTGTACAATAAACCTGTATATATGACATCCTATACCTTGTCACGTCTCAGACTTTCTGGTGGTCTTCTCTTAGCTGCTGCCTTAGGTCCATGCCATTAGGTTGTAATTCCAAAAAATCACTAACCTAGAACTATAGAGGAACGGAGCCAGAAGGGAAAAGAAACGAGTAGAAGGGATCCACAATCTTTTCTTCATTCAAGTGGAGACGCACAGCAAAGGATCCAGAACCAAGGTCCGGTGGAGACGAGCCGCAGGTCAGAGAGTATAAAGTCGCGATAGTGTAGCACTCAGAAGGTACAGCATAAAAGATCGGAACAGAACATCGACAATCATTAAACCTGCCAGTGGTTCATTGTCATGAATACAATATAAAAAGTATTTGTCCGGAAGGATCAGACCACCTAAGGGTAAAGTATCTAATAATACATTCAGCTCACCCCCTCGATATAAAACGTAATAAACAGTAAAACATTTTGGGCATCGCCATGTCTCAAAATGTCCGATCTAACAAAAGATGAACACAATTATTCCCATCGGTGAACCCCATAATGAAAAATACGCCACTATTTTTACAACCATTTAACAAGCCCATAAAAGTGATCAAAAGTCGTACAGTCCTCCAAGTATTCTCGCACCTGTTTGGTAATTTCTCATTAAAATCCTGACGAAACCCGATGGAACGTTCCGTAACTTTTTTTTCCTGTTTTTCACTCTGACGTTGTCAAAATGTCCTAAGTGACTGAACCCTCCGAGCTCTGACCCCATCAATCCACGCATAGGAGAATCTTCAATCCAAAGAATATTTCATCTTCTCTCGCAACTCCAAATCATTCAAGCCCCAAGAAGGGGTGGTCACCCCAAGACAGAGAGGACGGAAAAAAAACAAAAACAAAAAAAAAACATTTGTTGTGTTTTTTTTTTTTTTTTTTTTTTTTTTTTTTTTTTGTATTTTTAAAAAAAACCAACAAAAAGACTGTTTTTTGCGTTTCTTTTTGTGTGCTTTTTTTTGTTTTGTTATTTTTTTTGGTTTGCTGTGTGGGCCTTTTTTTCCCCCCCCCCACGCCCCCCCCCCCCCCCGCCCCCCCCCCCCCCCCCCCCCCCCCCCCCCCCCCCCCCCCCCCGCCCCACCCCACCCCCACCCCCCCCACCCTCCCCCCCCCGCCCCCCTCCCCCCCACCCCCCCCCCCAACCCACCCCCCTCCCCCCGCCCCACCACCCACCCCCCCCACCGCCCCCCACCCCTCCACCCCCCCCCCCCCCCCCCCCCCCCCCCCCCCACCCCGCCACCCCCCCCCCCTACCCTCACCCACACCCCCCCCCCCCCCACCCCACCCCCCCCCACCCCCCCCCCCCCTACCCCCCTCCCCCCCCCCCCCCCCCCCCCACCCCCCCTCCCCCCCCCCCCCCCTACCCCCACCCCCCCCCCTCCCCACCCCCCCCCCCCCACCCCCCCCCCCCCCCCCCCCCCCCCCCCCCCACCCCCCCCCCCCCACCCCCCCCTCCGCCCCCACCCCCTCTCCCCCCCCCCCCCCCACCCCCCCCCCCCCCCACCGCCCCCCCCCCCCGACACCCACCTCCCCCCCCCCCCCCCCCCCCCCCACCACCCCTCCTCCCCCCCCCCCCCCACCCCCCCAGCAACCCCCCCCCCCCCACCCCCCACCCCCCCCCACCCCCCACACCCTTTTTTTTTTTTTTTTTTTTTTTTTTTTTTTTTTTTTTTTTTTTTTTTTTTTTTTTTTTTTTTTTTTTTTTTGTTTTTTTTTTTTTTTTTTTTTTTTTTTTTATTTTTTTTTTGTTTTTTTTTCTTATTTTTTTTTTGGTTTTTTTGTTTTTTTTAGTTGTTTATTTTTTTTTTCTTTTCTTTTCCCCCTTTTCCCCCCTTTTTTTTGTTTTTTTTTTTTGCCCCCCCCCGCCCCCCCCCCCCCCCGCGTCACCCCCCCCCCCCCCCCTCCCCCCCCCGCCCACCCACCTTTTTTTTATGGTTTTTTTTTTTTTTTTTTTTTTTATTATTTTGTTTTTGTTTTTTGTTATTTTCTTTTATTTTTTTTATTTTTTTTTTTATTTTTTTTTTTTTTTTTTCTTTTTTTTTTTTTTTGTTTTTGTTATTTTGTTTTTTTTTTGTTTTTTTTTATTTATTTTATTTTTTTTTTATATTTTTTTTTTTTATTCTGCCCCCACCCCCCCACCACCCCGCCTGCACCAACTCCCTCCCCCCCCCCCCTTCACCCCCCCCCCCCCCCACCCCCCCCCCTAACCCCCCCACCCCCACCCCCCCCCCCCCCCACACCACCACCCCCCTCCCCCCCCCCCCACCCGCGCTCCCCTCCCCCGTCCGCCCCCCACCCCCCCCCCCCCCCCACCGTGGAGAATCCTCTCATCAACTGCATGCTGGAATTGTCATCTGACCAGGCGAGGAAGGATCTTTCCATACGACTCAGGGAGGCTTGCGGTTGCCTGATGGTAGATTTCCACGTGACAACATTGGTTTCTTATTCACTAATTCTAACTAGTTTTAGTGCTAAGAAACAGCATATTACTGCTAAAATACTTTTTTAAAATGGTCTAAAATGACCGCAGTCTCTGGCGCTGTCAACCTTAACGCCTTCTCGGCATTGCCGGATTTTCATGTCGTCCCGGCCCCTGCTGTAACGTAACCATAACCTCGGCTCCTACCTCATCGTCGTAGACTGTCCTCTTGTTTCCTCCCCTCATCCTCATAGATAGACTGTAATCTGTTTTCTTGGTTCCCTCATCATCATAGCTGTAGCTCTTTGGTCCTCCTCATCCTCAATAGACTAAGCCTCTTGTGTCAACCCCTCATCCTCATGACTTTAAGCAAACTCTTGTGTCCCCCCCTCATCCTCATAAGAACTGTAGCCTCTTGTGTCCTCCTCATCCTATAGAACTGTAAGCACTTGTGTCACCCGTCCCCTCAATCCTGGATAGACCTGTGCTCTGTTGTCCCTCCCCTCTCCTCTCGACTGTAAGCTCTTGTGTCCTCCCCCTCATCCTCATAGACTGTAGCTCTTGTTGTCCCCCTCATCCTCATAGACTGTAAAGCTCCTGTTGTCCCCCCCATCCATCCTCAACTGTAAGCTCCTGTGTCCCCCTCTCCTCATAGAAACGTAAGCTCACTTGTGTCCTCCCCTCATCTCATAGACTGTAAACTCTTGTGTCACCCCCTCATCTCTAGACTGTAAGCTCATTGTGTCACTCCCTCATCCTCATAACTGTAAGCTCTTTGTCCCCCCCTCATCCTGAATACTGTACGCTCTTTTGTCCCCCCCTCATCCTCCTCATATACTGTAGCACTTGTGTCCCCCCACCCCCTCATCCTCAATAGACTGTAAGTACTTGTGTCACTCCCTCATCCTCATAGACTGTAGCCTTGTGTCACTATCTCCTAACCCTCATCCGCATCGACTGTAAGCTCTTGTGTCCCCCCCCCCTCATCCTCATAGACTGTAAGCCTCTGTGTCCCCCCCCTCATACTCATAGACTTAATCACTTTTGGCACCCCTCACACTCATAGACTGTAAGCTCTGTGTCACATTCCTCATCCTCATAGACTTAAACTCTTGTGTCATCCCCTCACCCTCATAGCTGTAAGCCTTCTTGTGTCACCTCCTCATCCCTAATAGAGACTGTAAAGCCTCTTGTTTCCCCCCGTCATCCTCATAGACCTGTAAGCCCTTGGTCACTCCCCTCATCCTCAAGACTGTGGTGATAGGGTTAAGATTTAAGATATCCTCTTTTAGTGTGTGTTGGCTGTGTTTCTATCAGAAGCATCAACGAAGGAACAAATTTGCTGGATGTGATTGCGAATGCTGTTGGCCCCGGGGACAAAAATCAGCCTGCGCAGGTTATTAGGTTTCCAAAACTATAAAATAGAAAACAAGAGAGAGCGACGGGAGGAGGCGTTCCCAGTTTAATGCAGTCTTTTGATTGGAGCCTTCCACCGCTGCGCACATTGACGTCAGTCCGCATTCCTAAGCTTCCAACTTTGTTTTCTGCGCCATCCTTTGATTTCATTGTTTTCCCCATGCAGACTTTTTAGGAAAATAGACAAGAGAAAGAACGTATTTGATCTATCAGGGGTTGTGTTTACCTTACAACAGCCCCCCCCCCTAAATCCTGGACTTCTCTCACTGCTATTTGGTCTCTAGAAGAACCTACAGCCCTGCCCCATAGTGCCTCCGCTCTCCTCTTCACCAGTTGGATGATCAAGCATACTCCTGTTGGGTGCACCCCCATTTAGAGTCGACTTTTCACATATTGGCATCTAATATCCCTACCCTACCTCTTCCCTACTCCAGGGGTCTTTTGATATGTTTCAGGGGGGGTTATCTCAGACGCTATCTCATTATGCAATTTAGGAACTTGAGTAAAGGGGTTTTGCTTGTCTAACTCCTGATACCCCTGATACTGGGTTGGACTTGGTGGGGGACCACATTACACAACAATAAGTGACAAGAGCAAAATCACACATCCTTAATCGCTCTCGCGCCGTAGCTCCTACGGCCAGAGGTGCAGGGAGGTGTATGACGAGGGCTCACCGGCTGAGTCCTCTTCATACAAAGGTGGGGGTTGTGCAATATTGCAGCACCCTCCACCCGCTAAACCGTGTTGGTGCTTGCAAAGATCTGTGGCTATTAACCTTTCAAAGTCGCGTGGGCGCCGCCATCTTTTATTCACGATCGCCGCGTCCCCGAACGTCATCTGGGGCGTGCGCTCGAATTGCCATGGTAGACGCGGGTCTTCGTTTGACTCCGAGAGCTTACAGGGCTTTTGCAATTCTGTTTACAATGAGAAGTGGCTCTTGTAATGAATGAGCTCAAAATGCCATATACTTGCAATACAGAAAATATTATACCAGAAGTATTGCAGTATACTAATAGGAACGATCTGTCCATTAGGGTTACTGTACCCTACAGGGTCTAAAATAGTGAAAAAAACAAAAAAATTCATACAATTAAAAATTCAAATCACCCCCCACCCCCCTTTCCTAGAACTGATATAAAACTAAACCGTAAAATCAACAGACCTTCAGTATCGCGTGGTTCCCAATGGCCCGATCTATTCAAAATATAAAAGGGGTTACGGCCGGCGGTGACCTCCGAGATGGGAACTGGCCGCCAAAAATGTCCAAATGCGACTTTTACCAACTTTTTGCATCACATAAAAAAATTATCAATGTCGCACAGACCTCAACTGGCATCAATGAAAACATCGGCTCATTTCGCAAAAAATGGCCCCATCCCTCCGCTCCGTGCGTGAAGTATGAAAAAGTGATAGCTTCAGAAGATGGCCAAAATTTTTTTCTTTTTTGTACACAATTCGTTTATTTTTGAAAAATGTATTAAAACCGATAAATCTGTGTCAACCGCGATCGCACGAACCAAGAATAAGTAAGGGGCGTTTTAATTTGGAGCGCACAAAACGGACGTGTTTTTTTTTTTTTCAGTTTTTCCATCATTTGGATTTTTTTTTTCAGCTTCGCGTACACGGCATGTTAAATAAATACCATCAACGGAAAGTAAAATTTGTTACGCACAAATAAGCCTCACACAGGTCTGTACACAACGTAAAATGAAAAGTTATGGATTTTTGAAGGTAGAGAGCGAGAAATGACGAAAAAACCCTGCGTCCTTAAGGGTTAACATTGCCCCCACTTCAAGGAAGACCTTTCCATCCCCCATACAAAGTGCGATATAGCGTCCACTTCGAGTTTCTCTTGAGTCCCTGGACAGTCCCTTCAATCTCTTCACGGAGCATGGGAAATGGATCCATAGGGGGCGATGTCATCTCCGGGTGACATGCAACACGCCACACCCACCATCTTACAAGACTATCCACCCTTCTCAGCACGGGTCATGTCCATTCCCTGAGAGTCGGGCGGCTCTCCTATCCCCACACATCTGTCACTCAGACCTTGCTATACAGGGCTACCTGTGCTGTCAGTTTTATAGAAGTGGTCATTGTCGTGTTGCAACCAAATGTGGTAAGTCTCCTACCCTGGGGGCAATCCTGTCACCCCTATAGATACAGGAAGTCATGGTTGGTGTGTACTCTGATCATACAGTCATCCCTATAATACAGTGATAGTCATGTGGGTTGTCCCTGAGCATACCGTCAGCCCTATAATACAGTGTAGTCATGGTTGGGTGTCCCTGAGCAGACAGTCAGTCCCTATAGATACAGTGAAGTCATGGTTGGGGTGTCCCTGAAGCATACATTCAGCCCTATAAGATACAGTGATAGTCCCATGGTTGGGGGTGTCCCTGACATACAGTCACCCCTATAGATACAAGTGATAGTCCATGGTTGGGGTTGTCCCTGAGGCATACAGTCAGTCTATAGATACAGGGATGTCATTGTTGGGGTGTCCCTGAGCCTACAGTCAGTCCTATGATACGTGATAGTCATGGTTGGGGGGTGTCCCTGAGCATACAGTCACCCCTATAGATACATGATAGTCATGTTGGGGTGTCCCTGAGCATACAGCTCAGCCCCCTATATTTACAGTGATAGTCATGTTTGGGGTTCCCGAGCAGACAGTCAGTCCTTAGATACAGTGTAGTCAGTTGTGGTTCCCTGAGCATCAGTCACCCCTATAGAATCGTGATATCTTGTTGGGGTGTCCCCGTAGCATACAGTCAACCCTATAATAAAGTGATAGTCGTGGGTTGGGGTGTCCCTAGCATACAGGTCACCTCCTATAGATTACAGGATAAGCGTGGTGGGGTGTCCCTGAGCATACAGTCACCCCTATAGATACAGTGATGTCTTGGTTGGGGTGGTCCCTGGAGCATAACGAAGTCGTCCATAGATACAGTGATAGCATGGTTGGGTGTGTCCCTTAGGCATACATTCAGTCCTATAGATACATGTAAGTCCATGTTTGGGGGTTGTCCCTGGCCCTACAGTCAGTCAAAAGACAGCTGAGCCAAAAGAATTAAGTAGTCTGCACTGTAAACGTGGAAGCGTGCTGACTTCCCTCTAGCTCACAGACGTGGCACTGGTCAGCATGGACTTGGAAAGGACCGTCGTAGCGAGGCTCCGGCCTCTCAATCTCTGGGTCTCTTTACCACCATGTAGTCTCCAGGCTTAAGGTTATGCGTCCTGAGGCTCTTCTGCACATCTGAAAAGGAATCATAAACCTTTATGCCGACTTTTTTTTCCACGGCCTGGCTCAGCTGTATGGCATGTTCCATCTGGTTCCCCTGCCTCAGTTATATGGTCTATGGGAAGTAGTCTGGGTGGCATAGATAGCCAAAGTATACCCTCGAAGGGGACATCCCCATCTTTCTGTTTGGGTATAGCAGGAAGGGCACTCGGCCATGGTTTTCCCGTTTCCTCCTCATGGCCTTCCGGTTCTCACCTAACGTAAGAGTGCCGTTTAGATCTCCCTCAATCCATCTCATCCCACCAACGACATTGGGTAGGGCGAAGTGGTGTGGCAGGGCCTGTTTCTACACCCAGGAGGACAAGGCTTCATATGTCCAGTGAGTGGTTCTGCACGGACTCTATGGTCTCTGCAAGTCCAAACCTGCCGAAATTATCTCACTCACCACCGTTCTTGCTTCAGCTCGGCAGATAGCCTTGGTTTATGGGAGAAGCTTCTGCCCACCCTGGAAGAGATCAACAATGCACACAGGCACGTCTCCCTACGTACCACGTTTTGGTAGTCTGTTAAAATCCATCTGCAGTCCTCTGGAAGGGATACAGCAGCTTGGGTGTCACCTTCCCGTGGGGTCTTTACACCTTACCCCGGGTTTGTGGCTGGCACAGCTTAAAGGCCTTTTCGCTAGTCTATGACAGGGGTATAATGCCCGGGAAACCACTGGTGGTTTACATGAGCACTAGCATAGCCATTTTGGAATATGTGTGTGTCCGTAGGCTTACTTGACTTACAGTCGGGTGCAGGGCTCTGGGGCGGCCCCCTCCTCTCCCAGCACCAGGTTCCCATCGGCATCTGGGCTCCAGCTTTCCTCCACACTCCTCCTATCACTTCTGATGACTCTCGGGCCACCAGGGACGGAACAACACCTGTGGATCCAAACTTTAGCTCAGAACTCTAAACCGCTGAGACTTCAACGTCTCTGGCTCCTCTGTGCAGCTGCCTGTCGCCAATCCCGTCGCACATACTTGCACTTGGCTTGTGCAGTTACCAAAATTGGTGTGTACTTTTACTAATTACTATCCCCACCTCTTGTGAGGATCCACTCACTGGCCTTGCTGAGGGCAGATTGTGGTGCAGCTACTGACACATGAGGGCTCCCCTCACGACTGAGTCTCACCGGGCCTAATATTGACCAATGGTGAGGCCCCACGTTCCTGGGCTAGACAACTGTGCCCTAGATGCTCCTTCGAAATACAACAAAGTTTGATCCAGTGGGATTGTGCCTAGGGCCAGGGCAGACAGGGATTTCTCAGCTAAGGCTATGGATGCATCAAGTGCCTCCTGACCTTAGGGCAATGGGGAAGAGCAATGCAGTCATCAGGGGCAGCATCAGGCTGGGGGCAGCAGACCTTATCCACAGGCCTGCAGGACTGGCCAGTCCTAGAACATGTGAAGAGCGTAGGGCCTCAGTGGCAGGGCACATTCTGGACTGCCAGCGTCTTTCCTCTGTCAGGTATCTGCCTGTGGCTTGATAAGCATTAGCCTAGGAAGACACCTTCTCCTGGCAGTACTGGGAGCCTTGCAACCCCTTCTGGACAAGAAAACACATAGGGGCAGATTTACTTACCTGGTCCATTCGTGATCCCGGGCAAAGGCGCGTTTGTCCTACGAGGATCGGGTCCGTCGCGATTCATGAAGATCGTGCGCCCACTTCCTTCATCCGTTGCTTCCCCGTGAGGTCCGCCGGAGTTCACCTGCTTCTTCCCAGTGCATGTGAATCACAATCGCGTTTTAAATTCCCGCATGTTTGTCCACATCCGTTGGGTAGTCCCGACTGCCCCCCTGATTTCAAGTCATGTGCAGCCCGGCGCCGATGCAACCAAAATCCGATCACGGTGCCAAAATCCCGTGGCAAACCGGCGCAAAAGGGCAACTCGTCGTGCAACCCAGCGAAAGTGCATCCGACTCTACCCTTAATAATGAGCCCCATAATGTCAAAAAGCTTCTGGCAAACCTTCAAAAGGAGGCACAAAAACAGTAGGTCCTGCTCCGCATACTACTGAAAAGGAGAACATCCAATAAGGGGCGTAGATCTGCCAGTCCCTACTCCCTGTGGTCCCTTGGAGTACAGCTGGGTGATTTTTAGCCCCCCTTGTGGAAATCTGCACCAGTATACTGGAATACTGAACTGGTAAAGCAAATAGGTCCTGGCAATCTCCTTGGGTAGGGGCACGAAAAGGAAACATCTGCCCAAATCAATAACAGGAATAATATGTCACTTAACTTACCCGTGGACTTCTGCCAGTGTTGGGGTAAAGGACCCACGGGCTCAGTACACTTCCTTGGTCGCTTGAGGTCGTGACAATCCTACCTGTATCCGGCTGTCTTTCTGGGTCTTTTCCCTGACTGGGAATGGGTTAAATCATCATTGTTACAGGACAAGCAGGGGGGAGTCACACATCAGAGTTCCTACAATGAAAGGAGCTAACTCTGTCCTGGGGGGAAGGTACTTGCTGACGATCCTTGGTTCGTATACCATCCCCCTTTCCTGCCTTTTGGGGGACCCGTCTCCTTCCTAGAGTGTGGCACCACTTCATAATGTCTCCTCCCCGCAATTTGAAGAACCTCCCACTTGGGTTGGGCTCACACTGACCGGAACTTCTCTCAGTGGTCCTTTGCCGAGGTTCTGGTGAAAACTTACTGGTCCTTTGTCTTTCCTCCTCCTGGCTTTTAGTCACATTCTTATCAGTCCCTCTGTCTGTCAATCTGCAGTAATTCCTCCAGTTCCCATTAACACTTTGGTACAACTCATAAAAAAACACTGCAGTGCACTTGGGTAGACCTGACAGTGTAGTGTACTCCTGTGTCCGAAAGCTGTAACAGTTCCCGTGGAACTCCTCCATGACTGTTTAACGTCTCCCCTTTATCTCTCCAGACATAGGACTCTCTAACTATCATATATTTTCTGGGCCAGATGCAGTAATCTCAAACGAAGTCAGGTCATTCTTAGACTGTCAAAAAGAACTCTAAAACGCAGTGGTGGTGCCCCCCTCCCTACTGTAACATTGGCACTAGCCTGGTCTCTTAGATAGAGACACAGCCGCATTCTCAGGCAGCTCAATTGAGAATTTCAGCTTTCTGTGAACGTCAAGGTCAGTTCTGAACAAACAACGACACAGATTAACACAGCTAGGCAAAGCCCAGCTGCAGATCTGACCCTCCTTAACTCTTAAACTCCAGAAAGCGTACCAGAGATGGCAACACTCTTTCTAGTATTTTTCTCTAATCGTTAGGATCAAATACTTTTACTGGACCATAATAACCAAAACACTATGCCGCTTTATTCCATTCCAGACCCCTGTCACAGAATCTCAGGTGCTCAGCCTGCTAAACCAACAACAAAAAAAACAGGGCGCCACAGAGTAGAGTCCTAGGCAAATTAACTTTCAGTTGGCTGCCACTTGCAAAATAAACTGTCCTAAGAGGTCGCGCCACTGAGAATGGTAGGGCCCTGGTCTCTTTCCCCTCCTTAAACCACCAGATACGGTTGGATTCCCGGCATTCCAGGGCCATCTTTCACTCAAGGAATATAATAAATCTCTTTCCTCAATTCTTTCCACATCCAAAACATTTGAATGTCCCTTATCACCTGTCCTCTTTCTCAATTGCACTCTGCGGTCCCTGTCACTCTGTCCTGGTCGATTCGTCAAAGTCATAGGCTCTAAGTGTCCTGTTAGCAAATCTGATCAAGTTTTGCTCACTTGTACAATCATCGATCATCTAACAAACATCCCAAAACTTTTCAATTCAACTTCCTATTCTTTTCTTTTACTTTTCTTTCACCACAATGTACCCGCCCTTCTTTGCCATTAATCAAATTGCACTTTTCCAGCAGTCCTACTTAACCCAACAACCTTCTGTCTCTTCAATCAACCATCTTCTGTCTGTACATCTTTTCCCTCCCTGCACTAGAACTATCGCTAGCGGAACCATTGGTTTCCCCCCGGGAGGAACGTCCTTTTTATTCCGAACCGCAGCATAATTTGTGTCCGAGACCCTTACAGTGCAGCTGCTTACGGCTTAAGGGCTGACCGTTCAAGCTCAACAACACCGATCACCATGCAGAGATTCGCTTCACTTGCGTGTCGTTAGGAGGTTATTATTCAGAAGGGTCCCGCTTAACAATCTCCCATTTATCCTAATATCCTGTCAAAATCCCCTGAACCCCGTTCTTTCACCCCGGTCTCCCTATTCTGGCGGCTATGTCTTGATGTCTAGACATCCGTCGTACTCTATTCTGGCGGCCTATGTCCTGATGGCCCTACTTTCCGTCGTATTCTGCTTTCTGGCGGCCTATGTCTGGATGTCCCAGACTTTCCTCCTATCGTCCTATTCTGGCGGCCTATGTCTGATGCCACTTTCTGTCCCCTATTCTCCTATTCTGGCGGCCTATGTCTGATTGCAGACATCCTCCTTTTTTCTCCTTATTCTAACGGCCATGTCTGATCTCCACTGCGGTCTATCTCTCGCTCATTCCTTTCAGTATCTTGTCTGGCCTTCGAACGTCCTGCCCCTCCCTTCTGTTTCTGGCTCAGCGATGCGCTTACACACAGCCAAGGCACTTGTTTCAATTTCACACAGAAGTGTCCCCAATTCAGACCCCCGTACCGAACACCAGGTGGCTATACATATTACCCTCCATCCAGCTGTCTACCGTCACAGTATCACATTCCCAAGTCCACAGTCAAGTAACAGTTAGCAATATTTAATATCTGAACCTTACCGTGATCTGGGCTGGGGCAAGCGGTCCCACCCCCTAAATTTGTGTCACATGATGCCCATTGAAGCTGCGCCACTAAAGGGTCCTGTGCCGCCACTAAAGGGTCCTGGTGCGCCACTTCTTTTGTACCTGAGAAGGATTTACACTAGAAAAGACCTGCAAAGTCCAACAGAAATGGATTGCAGGGCCCTTGTAAGTGTGACCCGCCAGTGTGTAAGGAGTCAGTGAAGGTGGTGAGGAAGTTGTCAGGGTTGGGAAATGTTTCCTGCATAAGGAGCTGACCTCTCCTACAGCTACATGGCGAGGACTACACGTATCAGAACTCCTCTATACATGGCTCCTCCGTGTGTTCATCACTCAACAGCAGCACTTTGTGATGACGGTGGTCTGACCATGACAACTGAAACACAAGGTCCCACCACCACACTGCAGCAGCACCAGCACCACCTGCATAGCAGCCCCACACCACCTGAGCAGCAGCCCCACCACCACACAAGCATCACCACCACGCAGCAGCAACCACCACTACCAGCTCCAGAGTTTTCCAATGTTTATTCTTCACAACCTACAAAAATACAGTTTCTATTTAAGAGTAACTCACCATTTCATGAATTTGGCCACCATGACAGCGAGGCTGAGGATACGCGTTCCCTGCGAGGAGGATGACACGCTCCGTTTCCCCACGGATCCTACAGCCGGAAGTGTAAGAATGTCAGTACCCAGAGTGTTTTGGACGCCGCATGCTGCACTGCCCAACCCAGTGGCTCCTCGCTCATTCGCCCCGCTGTGATTTGGCACGGGGGCGGGGTTGTTGTCGGCAGTGAAAGCCTTGGAAGCGACAGTTTTTGTATCTTAAGGTGCAAATAGTTTGTTCGCAAGTGAAGATAAATAGTTTGAGGTCAGACTTTCCTGTGCGTGGCCATGTGTCCTGCTCATCTGGAGTCCTGCACAGCTCAGCACTAAGACCCCGCAGCTCCCCCGCACGCAGTCCTGTCTCTGCGTCCTCCTGTTCCGTGTCCAGAGAGTCGTCATCACTCTGACCTCACCAGCATGACCTGCTCACACAACCGCCAGCTGTGGCGGCATCTGATGTCGTAGTGGACTGCAGGCTGGTCTGCTCCAGTCCCCACCGTGGCTTAATGGAACTCGCCACCCACCTGATGGTTCAGGAAAATCAAGAGTGTGAACAAAAGCTTCATGTCATCATCATATGTGGCACGTGGCTGCCAAACAACGCAAGAGAGTACTAGAGGGTGGGGCGTGTCCGGCCGGTGGGGAGAGGATGATAGAGGAGAGTGCGTTTTCAGCCGGGTGGTAGAGGAGGGGAGAGAGCAGGGTGTGCCCGGCGTGGTGGAAGAGAGAGGGTGGCATGGGCGTGTCCGTCGGTGGAGAGAGAGCAGGGCGGTCCGTCCGGGTGTTTGAGGAGGAAGAGGGCAGGGCGAGTTTCGGCAGGTGTAGAGGCGGGGAGCGGGTCAAGAGGGCGTTGTCGGCCATGTGGAGAAGAGGGGAGAGGGGCAGGGTGTGTCCGGCAAAGGGTGTGAGGCGGAGAGAGGGAGAGTGTGTCGGTCAGGGGTGGAGAGATGGAGAGGGCAAGTGTGTCCGGCAGTGGTGATAGGAGGAGAGAGGGCAGGGCGTGTCTGCCGTGTGGAAGAGGAGGAGAATAGGGCAGGGTGTGTCCGGCGTGTGGAGATTAGGAGATAGGGCAAGGGCGTGTTCTGGCCGGGTGGAGAGGAGGAGAAGGGGAAGGGTGTGTCCGGCAGTGGTGGAGAGTAGGAGAGAGGGCAGTGCGTGTCTGGTAGGGGTGGAGAGAGGAGAGAGGGCGGGCGTGTTCAGCCGGGTGTAGATTAGGAGATAGGATAGGGCGTGTTCATCCGGGGGGTATAGGCGGGGGAGGCAGGACGTGTCTGGTCGGGGTGTAGAGGGGGAGAGGCAGGTTGCCCGGCCGGGTGTATAGATGAGAAGGGCAGGGGCGTGTCTCGGCTGGGTTGAGAAGGAGTAGCAGGGCAATAGTGTGTCTGCAGTTGTGGGAGGATGGGAGAGGGAAAGGGTGTGTCCGGCAGGGTTGGATAGAGGAGATATGTCAGGGTGTGTCCGTTTCGGGCCAGGGGTGGAGAGGAGGAGAGAGGGCCATGCATGTCCCGCTGGTGGAGATGATGAGAGAGGCAGGCGTGTTCAGCCGGGTGTGAGGCGGGAAGGGCAGGGCGTGGGCCGGCAGGTGGAGAGGAGTAATAGAGTGCAGGGCGTGTCCGCCAGGTGGAGAGGTAGAGATGGCAGGGTGGTGCCGGCAGTGGTGGAGAGAGGGGGAGTGCATGGGCGGGTCCGTCCAGAGTTGGAGAGGAGGAGAGAGTCAGGTGGCGTGTCTGGTGGGGGAGAGGAGAAGAGAGGGCAGGTGTGTCCAGGCCGGTTGGGGACAGTGCGAGGGCAAGGCATGCCTCGGCTCTGGGTGGAGATGATTAAGGCGCAGGGGGGGCGTGTCTGGTAGTGTGGAGAGGAGGGGAGAGGGCAGGGCGTGTCTGGTAGGGGTGGATATGAGGATAGAGGCAGGGCTCTGTCAGCCGGGTGTGAGGAGGAGAGAGGCAGAGGGCGTGTCTGGCAGGGAGTGGAGAGGAGAGAGAGGGCGTGTTCTGGTATGGTGGAGAGGGCGTTCCGGCAGGGTGGGAAGAGAATGAGAGAGGGCAGGGCGTGTTCAGTGCCGGGTGTAGAGGAGGAAGAAGGGCAGGGCTGTCTGGAGGGTTGGATAGGAGAGAGAGGGCGTGTCTGGTAGGGGTGGAGAAGGGCGTGTCTGGCAGGGTGGAGAGAAGGAGAGAGGGCAGGGCGGTTTCAGCCGTGTGACGAGGAAGATGGCATGCGTGTTCAGCCCGGGTGTAGAGGTAGGATATAGGGGGCGTGTCCTGTAGGGTGGAGAGGAGGAGAGAGGGCGTGTCTGTAGGTGTGGAGTGTGCTTGTCCGGCAGGGTGTGGAGAGAAGGTAGAGGGCTTGCGTGTGGCAGCCGGAGTGTAGAGGAGGAGAGAGGCCAGGGCATGTCCGGCATGGTCGAGAGAGAGGGCCGGATGAGAACGTAGGGAACTAAATGAAAAGGGCAAATGGGTGCAGAGTGCTCAGTGACGCCCCACCTGTGGATGCAGAGAAGAAATATCAAGTCCATCACCGTCATTATGCACCATTTCTCCTCCTTGAATTGCGAGTGCCCCGCAATGAATCCGGCCGAACTCTGGCACATGGCGGCTCTGCCCACTCTTCTTTTTGGCTTTCGGGGTGTCAGTTGTGCTTGAAACAACATGGCTTTGTTTTAAAAAAGGATCCGCGCCGGTCAATTTATAAACCTACAAATACACATGTAAAGACGTCATGAGGAGAGGGTGAGGCAGATCATCAGAACCACCTCACACATCAAAGAACAACTCTGGAAGCAAGAATACACTGAGATCCTACACGTGACCCCACTAGACAAATTAAACGAAGCCCTTAATGGTACAACAGAAAAGCTACATACAGCTCAGGCACAAACCCTCAAGACCACAGCATTCTTTTACACTATAAGGAGGATCCCTAATCGGGTGCCAGCCAAGCTAACACAAATTCAGAATACGCAAGATGACATAGAAAGGTAGGTGAGCGCCGTGTCCAACGACTAGAACAGGAGATCAAACTGCACATCCAAAGATGAGGTCGAGCTCTGCGTCCAACAACTAGAAAGAGAGTCAAGCGCTGCTCCAACAACAAGTAAAGGGGAGGCCAAGCTCTGCGTCCAACAACTGCAAGAGGAGGCCCAGCTCTGTTTCCAACAACTAGAAAGGGGAGGCCAAGCTCTGCATCCAACAACAAGAAAGGGGGGCCAAGCTCCCCGTCCAACAACTAGAAAGGGGAGGCCAAGGCTCCTGCGTCCAACAACTAGAACGGGGATAGCCCAAGCTCTGCGTCCACAACTAGAAAGAGGAGGTCAATCTCTGCATCCAACAACAAGAAGGAGGCCAAGCTCTGCGTCTACAACCACGTATAAAGAGGAGGTCAAGCTCTGCGTCCAACTACCATAAAGGGGAGGCCAACTCATCTTCGTCCAACAACTAGAAAGAGATGCCACGCTCTGCGTCCCACACTAGAAAGGGGAGGGCTAGCTCTGCTGTCCAGTGATTAGGAGAAGGAGATGTCGAGCTCTTGCGTCCAACACCTAGAAAGAGGAGGCCATCTCTGCGTCCACAACAGAAAGGGGAGGGCCAAGCCTGCGTCAACAACTAAAAGGGGATGTCAAGCTCTGTGTCCACAACTAGAAGGGTAGGCCAGCTGCGTCCAACAACTAGAACGGGGAGGTCAAGCTCTGCTCTCGTCCCAAAACTAGAATGTGAGGTCAAGCTCTGCGTCCCACTAGAAGAGGAGGGCCAAGCTCTGCGTCCAACAACTAGAAATAGGACAGGTCAAGCTCTGCATCCAACACTATAAAGTGGGAGGCCACGCTCTGCATCCACACAACTAGAAAGGGGAGGCAAGCTCTGCATACAACACTAGAAGAGAGTCAGCTCTGCGTCCAACAACTAGAACTAGGGTCAAGCTCTTCGCCAACACTAGAAAGGGAGGCCAAGCTCTGCGTCCAACAACTAAGAGGAGCCAAGCTCTGCGTCCACAACTAGAAGGGGAGGGCGAGCGCTGCGTCCAGTAGTAGGAGAGTGATGGTGCGAGCGCTGCGTCCAGTGATTAGGAGAGGGAGTCGAGCTCTGCGTCCACAACTAAAAGAGGAGGCCAGCTCTGCGTCCAAACACTAACGTGGGCGGCCAAGCTCTGCCATCCAAACATAGAAAGGGAGGCAAGCTCTGTGGTCCAACAACTAGAAGGAGTCCAAGCTCTTTGTCCAACCCCTAGAAAGAGGAGTCCAGCTCTTCGTCCAACAACTAGAAATGGGAGCCAAAGCTCTCTGTCACCACAACTAGCAAGTGAGGCCAAGCTCTGCAAATCCAACAACTAAACGGTGAGGCGCAAGCTCCTGCGTCCAACGCTTAAGAGAGGCCAAGCTCTTGCCAACCAAACTAGAAAGAAAAGGGAGCCAAGTCTCTGCGTCCAACAGCTTAGAAAGAGGAGGCCAAGCTCTGCGTCCAACAACTAGAAAGAGGAGATCCAAGCTCTGGCTCCACACTAGAAAAGAGGAGGCCAAGCTCTGCGTCCAAACAACTAGAAAGAGGAGGCCAAGCTCTGCGTCCAACAACTAGAAAGAGTATGCAAGCAAGCTCTGCGTCCACCAAACTAGAAAGAGGAGGCCACGCAGGCCCGGACTCTTATCATACCGATTTCATTACTTTAGCAGTGTTAAGATATTTGCCAAAGCATTGGCAACCGTCTTCTAAGGAATGATTACCCTCCCTAATACATGAAAAAAAAAAAAGAGCAAGTTCCGGATTCATGCCAGATAGTTCCACCTCGTGTCAATATCAGGAGGCTGTACTTAAATATTCAGCTGAGGCGGAGGGCAGTACAGGTAGGCGGTCTCTCCCTCTACGCTGGCCAAAGCCTTTGACAGTGTCGAGTGGAGCTTATTATGGGCCTACTGAAGCAATTGGGGTTGGGCCTCAATACATTAATGGGTTCATTTACTTTATGCGCCCAAAGGCAAAGGATAAAGTGACTGCCTAGTCTCCGGGGGGTTTCAGTTGAGGAAGGGGACAGGCATGGCTGTCCACTTTCCCCTTTCTTGTTTGCCTAGCAATAGAGCCGCTGGCGGCCATCCTTAGATCTACCCCAGACTTGCAGGGCTGTTCGGGGAGGGAGTAGAGGGTCGGGTGTCTCTCCTAAATGCCGGTGAATCTCCTAGTATATCTGGGGGAACACGATAGATCTCAGCAGTACCAATGAACATTATTGGACCTTGGAGAATACTCAGGGTTTTAGTATCACTTGGGATAAATCCGTTATACTTCCTTCCCTGGAATCCAATCCCGGGTGCCCCCCAAACACGGGCCCATTACAAGTGGTACCAAGCTCAAATACTTGGGAGTGGTGGTGACTGGACGACCGAAACTACGTTACTAAAGATAACTTAGACCCTTTGCTTTCTCGTTTTTTAACCAGAATAGAGACGTTGTGTAAAGTGGGCCCTTGTCCCAGTGGTTAGGGGAAACCTGATACAATGGTTTTTGATGCCGCGCTGCTATATTCCCTGCATATCCCTAACCCCGATATGGGTGCCACAACATATTTCCATTCCATAGATCAAAGCTTATTTTCGTAAGGCTGATATGGAAAGGCACAGGCCAGTATCAGCCTGGATACGCTTCAGAGGAGTAAAACTGGAGGGGGACTGGCGATCCCTAATCCTTGGCTATATTTCTTGGCTTCCCAGGTTCAGCACTTTGTAGGTTGGGGAAGAATGAAGCGGTTAACGCGTCAGGAACCCTGATCAGCATGGTGGACGGGCTTCCCTATCCCCAGGCCACATGCTCTGGACGGGGCCATTTGGAGGTAGTTCACATCATCTAAGCCTACATTGGACACTTAATGGGTAAAATATGGGATAAGGTAAAGTTAATCTTGGGTACCGCTAAATATTTCACTCCTTACAAGACCTTTAGGAGGAACCCAGCGCTTCAGAGATTTTCCGTTTGGAGGGTTTTACACCTTGGGAGGAAAAAGGAGTACTTACCATAGAAGTACCTATTTAATTGAGGGTGTATGTACACCCTTTGAAGACCTTGTACGCTTATACCAAATTCCCCAGGACCTGGTTCTTTCAATATTTAACAGCTGCGGCACGCTTATGACACTCAGCCAGCCTCCACCAATTACGTCTAGGACCCTCTGCGGGCCCTTAATAGGGTATTGCTGTCCAGTACAACTAAGGGATAATTTTCTTTGTTAACAATAAGGACTAGCTTAACGATATGAGTAAAAGATGTGCCAATTAAATGTAGACTAGGTGGGAATCGGCGTGGGTCCCATCCCAAGACGAACAGTGGTCTGATTGTCTGGAGTTTTACCTGTCCTATCCCTAGTGAAGTCCTACAGGATGTCTCACCTTCTCGATGCTACATTAAACAAAAGAGGGCTTACAGTTCGGCCGCAATTCTACTATTTAAAATAGGAGCCCACTAGGGGACATCCTGTCCCAGTTGTGGGACGGAAGAATCAGTTATCCTACAATGATGTGGGAGTGCCGGGAATTGAAGGGCTCTGGAAGGAAGCACTCTGGACCTCTTGGGGAGGGGTTTTTTTCACCCAACCATCCCCA
This sequence comes from Engystomops pustulosus, assembly GCA_019512145.1. Classification (NCBI taxonomy): domain Eukaryota; kingdom Metazoa; phylum Chordata; class Amphibia; order Anura; family Leptodactylidae; genus Engystomops; species Engystomops pustulosus. The sequence continues at coordinate 29,999 of WNYA01001516.1, forward strand.
GAACACCCCTTGCTTGTCTAATGGGGAGTCTAGACCTAAATGGGGTTCAGTCTCTAATGTAGGGATTCAGCGGTCTCTATATCAGATCATAAAACTAATTGCAGCACACTTGGTTAAGCAAAGGCCTCCATCATTAGGAATACATAACAGAGTGAAATAATTTCATCATATGAGTATGGTACCATAACCTACAAAGAACTCTATTGAAATTTGAAAATTTGGGGGAATGGATGGATGCTTCCGGGATTGCCCCATCGGCGTTCCCTAACTCAACTATAGCAACCTGCATACCAATATCTCTAGCCACCTAGAGGGCCTTATAGGAATTTGTTCGTGGGGCATACAGGTCCCTGTTTCTGGAGCTGACGTCTGGGGTGGGGGGGGGGTGAGTTATAGTGTGTGATTGGGCGCCGGGGAGGGCGGGCCGTTTTCGTTAAATTCCAACGGCTTTTGGGTACTGTATGTGGTAGCTAGCAATGAATATATTATTGCCACATTTGTGAAGATTTCAGTTGTAATCTGATTGCTGTACAACTACTGCAATGTGCTTAGATTCTCCTTGTACAGTGATCTATACGGCTGGAAAGAATATACAAGTTTTATGTTTGTTTGTGTTCAAAACAAATACAAAATTTATCTGATTTAAAAAACGAAAGAGGATGCCAAGCTCTGCGTCCACCCAACTAGAAAGAGGAGACAAGCTCTGCACTCCAACAACTAGAAGGGAGGTCAGCTCTGCGTCCAAAACTAGAAAGAGAGTCAAGCTCTTGCGTCCACAACTAGAAAGAGGTAGGGCCAAGCTCTGCGTCCAACAACTAGTAAGAGGATGGACACAGCTTCACTGCGTCCACCACTAGAAAGAGGAGGACAAGCTCTGCATCCACAACTAGAAAGAGGAGGACAAGCTCTGCATTCCAACACAGAAGAGGAGGTCCAGCAAGCTCTGCGTCCAACACTAAAGAAAGAGGATGTCAAGCTCTGCATCCACACTAGAAAGGGGAGGCCAAGCTCTGCGTCCAACAACTAGAAAGGGGAGGGCGAGCGCTGCGTCCAGTGATTAGGAGAGGGAGGGCGAGCGCTGCGTCCAGTGATTAGGAGAGGGAGGGCGAGCGCTGCGTCCAGTGATTAGGAGGGAGGTCGAGCTCTGCGTCCACAACTAGAAAGGGGAGCCAAGCTCTGTGTCCAACAACTAATAAAGGGGAGGCCAACTTCGCTTTCCAACAACTAGAAAGGAGGCCAAGCTCTGCTCCAACAACTAGAAAGGGAGGGCGACTCTGCGTCAACCTAAGAAAGAGGAGGGCGGCTCTCGGCGTCCAACAACTAAAAAGAGGCCAAGCTCTGCGTCAACAACTAGAAAGAGGAGACAAGCTTCTGCATCCAACAACTAGAAAGAGGAAGTGGGGTCAAGCTCTGCGTCCAACAACTTAGAAAGAGGTGCCAAGTCTGCTCAAAACTAGAAAGAGGATGTCAAGCTCTGCGTCCACAACTAGAAGAGAGGTAAAGCTCTGCGTCAACAACTAGAAAGGGGAGGCCAAGCTCTGCGTCCCAACACTAGAACGGGAGGGCGAGCTCTGCGTCCGACAACTAGAAAGAGGAGGCCAAGCTCTCGCGTCCAACAACCTAGAAAGAGAGGCCAGCTCTGCGTCCACACTAAGGGGAGGGCCAAGCTCTGCGTCCAACAACTAGAAAGGGAGACAAGCTCTGCGTCAAACTAGAAAGAGGAGGTCAAGCTCTGCGTCCACAACTAGAAAGAGGAGGCCAGCTCTGCGTCCAACACTAGAAAGGGGAGGGCGACTCTGCGTCCAACACTAGAAAGAGGCAGGCCAAGCTCTGCATCCACGACTAGAAGAAGTAGGCCAAAGCTTTCTGGCTCCAACAACTAGAAAGGGGAGCCAAGCTCTGTGTCCACCAACTAGAAAGGGGAGGGCGACTCTGCGTCCAACATACTATAAAGGGAGGCCCAAGCTCTCTTCGTCCACACTAGAAGGTGAGGCCAAGCTCTGCATCACACTAGAAGAGGAGGCCAGCTCTGCCTCCAACAACGATACAGGGAGGCCAAGCTCTGTGTCCAACAACTATAAAGGGGAGGGCGAGCTCTGCTCCAACACTAGAAAGGGTAGGCCAAGCTCTGCATCCAACAACTAGAAAGGGGAGGGCCAGCTCTGTGTCCAACAACTAGAAAGGGGGCCAATCTCTGCTTCCAACACTAGAAGGGGAGGGCCAAGCTCTGCATCCACAACTAGAAAGGGGGAGTGGCCAAGCTCTGCGTCCAACAACTAGAAGGGGAGGGGCGAGCTCTGCGTCCCACACTAGAAAGGGGAGTCATACGCTCTGCGCCACCAACTAAAAGGGGAGGCCAAGCTCTGCGCCAACAACTAGAAATAGGGAGGCCAAGCCTCGCGTCCAACACTAGAAAAGAGGAGGCCTAAGCTCTGCGTCCACCACTAGAAAGTGAGGCCAGCTCTGCATCCCACCACCTAGAAAGAGGAGGCCAAGCTCTGCATCCAACACCTAAAGGGGAAGGCCCGAAGCTCTCTGCGTCCAACAACTAGAGAGAGAGTCTAGCTCTGCATCCAACACAACTAGTAAAGAGGATGCCAAGCTATGCATCCAACAACTAGAAAGGGGAGGCCAGCTCTGCTCCAACAACTAGAAAGGGAGTCCATCTATCTCTCCACGTCATCAACAACAAACAACAAAAAATAAAAAAATAACACAATGTACAGGAGAAAAGAGAGAGATACTCAACTTGCAAAACCTCCCCTTTCTAGTTGATTGGACGCAGAGCACATTGGCCTCTTGCCCTTTCTAGTTTATGGCTGCCTAGCTATGGCCCTCCGTCTTTCTATAATAAGAATTGGATAAATACAATACTACGCCTCCTCTGTAGAAAAAAAAAAAATGGGGTTGACCAGACTTGGCCTCCCCTTTCTAGTTGTTGGATGCAGAGCTGCCTCCTCTTTCTAGTTTGTGTGTGATGCAGGGAGCTTGGCCTCCCTTTTAAGTTGTTGGAACGCAAGACTGGAAACAGCCCTCTCTTCTATCTTGTTGTGACGCGTCTTGCTGCCCCTTTCTAGTTGTGGGTACGGCGGGAGAGCTTGGCTCCCTTTCTAGTGTGTTGGACGCAGAGCTTGGCCCCCCTTTCTAGTTGTTGGACGCGAGCCCGCCCTCCTCTTTCTAGTTGTTGTCACGCAGACTGTGCCCTCCCCTTTCTATGAAAATAATGTTGATGCAGAGCTGCCTCCCCTTTCTAGTTGTTGGACGTAGAGCTGGCTCCCCTTTCTAGTTGTTGGACCAGAGCTTGGCCTCCCGTTCGAGTTTTTTGGATCGCAGAGCTTGGCCTCCCCTTTTCTGTTGTGGACGCAGGTCGCGCGCTCCCTTTCTATGTTGGACACAGGACTTGTGGGCCTCCCCCTTTTCTAATTGTGGGGGAGGCCAGAGCTTGGCCTCCCCCCCTCCCACGGGCATTTCTATGTTTTGTGACTACGAAAAAAAACGGCCCTCCCCTTTCTAAGTTTTTTGACGCAGATCTTGGCCTCCCCTTTCTCGTTGTTTGACGCAGAGCTCTCCCTCCCCTTTCTAGTTGTTGGACACAGAGCTTGGCTCCCTTTCTAGTTGTTGGAATGAAGCTTGGCCTCCTCTTTCTAGTTGTTGGTCAGAGCTTGCCTCCCTTCTAGTTTTGGACGCAGAGCTCGTGGACCCCCCTTTCTAGTGGGTGTGAGCTGCGCGGCGTTTGGCCCCATCTTTCTAGTTGGACCAGAGCTTCCCTCCTCTTTCTAGTGGTGAAGGAACGCAGAGCTTGGCCGCCCTTTACTATGTGGGAAGCAGAGTTGCCTCCACTTTCTAGTTGTTGGCGCAGAGCTTGGCCTCTCTTTCTAGTTGTTGGACCAGAGCTTGTGCCGTGCGCCTTTTCTATTTGGGAAGAAGAGCTAGGACCTCCCCTTTCTAGTTGTGTGGCGCAGAGCTTGGCCTCCCGCTTTCTAGTTGTTGTACGCCAGCTTTACCTCCTCTTTCTAGTTGTTGGACGCAGAGCTTAACCTCCTCTTCTATTTGTTGATGCATCTTGCCTCCTCTATTCTAGTTTATAAATGGAAACAACGAGCTTAACCCCGCGGGCTTTGTTGATGGCAGAGCTTTCCTCCTCTTGTCTAGTTGGTGGATCGCCGATGGCTTGGCTCCTCTTTCTAGTTTGTTGGACGCATATCTCGGCCCTCCTCTTTTATGTTGTTGGACGGCAGAGCTCCCCCCCCTTTTCTAGTGTTGGATGTCGAGCTTGGCCTCCCCTTCTAGTGGTGTGGGACGCAGAGCTTGGCCTCCCCTTTCTAGTTGTTGGACCAAGAGCCTTGGCCTCCCCTTTCTAGTTGTTGGACTCCAGCTCGACTCCCCTCCTACTCACTGGCGCAGCGCTAGCCCTCCTCTCCTATCACTGGACGCAGCGCTCGCCCTCCCTCTCTAATCACGGTACGCAGCGCTCGGGCCCTCGGCTCCTTTCTAGTTTGTTGGACGTAGCGCGTGGCCTCCCTTTCTGTTGTTTGGATGCAGGAGCTTAGACCTCCTCTTTCTAGTTGTTGTGACCGCGGAGAGCCTTGACCTCCTCTTTCCTAGTGTTGGCTGCCGACTTTCCTCCTCTTATAGTTTTGGAGGCAAGCTTGTCCTCCGATCTTTCTAGTTGTTGGACGCAGAGCTTTGTCCTCCTCTTTCTATGTTGTTGGACGCGAGCTTGGCCTCCTATTCTAGGTGGTTGGGGGGACGCAGATCTTAACCTCTCTCTTTCTAGTTGTTGGACGCAGAGCTTGAACCGCACTATTTCTAGGGTTATTGCAGAGGCGGTGGTCGCTCCGCGGTGCATAGTTGTTGGACGCAGAGCTTGCCGCCTCTTTCGTTTTTTAATCAGATAAATTTATTTGGTGTTGGACACAAACAAACATACAAACTTGTCTATCTCTTTTCCGCAGATAGATCACTGTACAAGGAGAATCTAAGACATTGCAGTATTTTTAAACAGGCACCATATTAGCAACTTAAATCCTTCACAAGATTTTGGCAATAATATTCATTGGCACATTCTACCACATACAGTTACCAACCCGTGTAATTTAACTAAAACGGTCCTCCCCCCCCCCACCCCCCACGAGTCAGCTCCCAGAAATCAGGCCTGTATGCCCACGCCAATTCCTATAAGGCCTCTATGTGGCTAGAGATAGTTGGTACTGCATGCTTGGCCTAAGTTGAGTTAGGGAACGCGATGGCCATCCCGAGCATCCATCCATTTCCCCCAATTTTTTCAAATTTCTTAATAGAGTTTTCTTTTAGTATGTACCATACTCCAATCTGACTGACTTATTCACTCTGTCCTATGTATTCCCTATAGATGGAGGCCTTGGCTAATCCAATGTGCTGCAATTATTTTCTGAATCGGATATAGAGACCGCTGAATCCCTATCCGTATTAGGAACTGATACCCCATTCAGGGTCTAGAATCCCCAGTAGACAACAAGGGGTGTTTGCTGGGATGGTTGTTGAAAACCCCTCCCAAGAGGTCCATTGCTTCTTCCACGAGCCCTTCTAATTCCCCGGCACTCCCACATCATGTGTAGGATACCTGATTCTTCCGGCCAACCTGGGACCGGATGAAGTCCCCTCGGTTTCTCCTATTTAAATAGTAATTGGCGGCCGACCTGTAGCCCTATGTAGCATGAGAAGGTGATACATCCTGTAGGACTCACTTGAGATAGGACGGTAAAATCTCCAGACAATCAGACACTGTTCGTCTGGGTGGGACCACACGTCCGCTTCCCCTAGCTCTACATTTAATTGCATCATCTTTTATCATATCGTTAGTAGTACCTCTTGTAAAAAGAAGTTAATCCCTTCATTGTACTGGACAGCAATACCCTATTAGGCTCCGCAGGGTTCCCTATACCCCCCAGCCCCCCCCCGCCCGCCGCGTAATTGGTGTTAGCTGTGCTGTGTCTAAGCGTGCCGCAGCTGTAATATTGAAAGAACCAGTCCTGAGGAATTTGGTAAGCTGTACAAGGTCTTAAGTTTACATACACCCTCACTACCTATGTCTTCTATGTTAGTACTCTTTTTCCTCCAAGGTGTAAAACCCTCCAAAACGGAAAATCCTCTGGAACGCTGGGTTTCCTCCATAAAAGGCTGTAGGAGTGAATTTAGCGGTACCCAAGATCCTTTACCTTACTCCCTATTTCCCCCATAAGTGTCAATGTAGGCGTACTACATTAATGTGAAACCACCCCAAATCTGGCCTCCAATCATGTGTCGGGGTTGGGGGGGGGGGGGGAAGCCCCATGCTTTGATCAGGGTTTCCTGACGCGTAACCGTTCCTGCAAAAAATTCCACCAACCTACAAGTGCTGAACCTGGGAAGCCAAGAAATATAGGCCGGATTAGGGATCGCCATCCCCCTTCCGTTTTACTCTCTGAAGCTTAATCCAGGCTGATACGTGCCTGTTTGCCTTTCCATATCAGCTTACGAATAAGCTTTGTATTCTATGGGAAATAATGTTGTGGCACCCATAATCGTGGTATTATGCAGGACTATAGAAGCTGCGGCATCAAACATTTTTAATCAGGTTTTCCCCTACCCACTGGGACAAGGCAATTACACCACGTCTCTATCTGGTTAAAAAACGAGAAGCAAAGGGTCCTAATTTATCTTTTATGTAATTTTCGGTCGTTCCATCACCACCACTCACAAGTTTTGAGCTTGGTTACCCTTGTAATGGGCCCGTGGTTTGGGGGTCAACCGTGATTGGATTCCAGGGTGAAGTCATAACGGATTTATCCCAATTGTCCGAAACCCTGAGTATTCTCCACAGGTCCTAATTAATTTTTTCATGGTACTGTCTCGAGATCTATCTGTGTCCCCCAGAATACTAGCGATCATCGGCATAGAGAGACCCCGCCTCCTCTACCTCTCCTCCCTGAAGCCCTGCACGTCTGGGGTAGATCTAGGCTGGGGGGGGCCCCCCGCGCCAGCGGCTCTATGCTAGTGCAAACAGAAAGGGGAAAGTGGACAGCCCTCCCTTGTCCCCGCTCCATCAATGCAACCCCCCGATCTAGCCGTTCACTTTTATCCTTGCCTTTGGGTCAGCATAAAGTAACTGAACCCATTCAATGTATTGAGGCCAACCCCATGTCTTCAGTACGGCCCATAAAAGCTCCACCGAGCACTGTCAAGGCTTTGCAGCGTCGAGTGAGATCACCGCCCTACTTTATATGGGTCCCTGCCACTCCGCTCAGTCCTGAATATTTAAGTACAGCCTCCCTTATATTGACCGAGGTGGACGCGATCTGGCATGAATCCGGACTGAATCGGCATGTAATTAGGAGGTAATAATCCCTAGAAGACGGTTACCAGGCTTTGGCAAATATCTTAACATCTGCTGAAAGTAATGAAATCGGATTATAAGAGTCCGGGCCTCTGTGGCCGTCCTCTTTCTAGTTGTTGGACGCAGAGCTTTGGCCTCCTCTTTCTAGTGTTTGGACGCAAGCTTGGCCTTCCTCTTTCTAGTGTTGGACTCAGAGCTTGCTCCTCTTTGCTAGTTTTTTGACGCAGACTCCTTGGCCTCCTCTTTCTAGTGTTGGACGCAGAGCTGGCCTCCTCTTTCTAGCTTTGGACGCAGAGCTTGGCCTCCTCTTTCTAGTTTTTGGACCAGAGCTTGGCCTCCTCTTTCTAGCTGTTGGACGCAGAGCTTTGGCCTCCCCTTTCTATTTGTTGGATGGCGACTTGGCTCCCCTTTCTAATGTTGGTTGGATGCAGAGCTTGCTCCCCTTGTCTAGTTGTTGGACGCAGATCTTGGCCTCCTCTTTCTAGTTGTTGGACACAGAGCTTGGCCTCCCCTTTCTAGTTGTTGGACACAGATCTTGCCTCCCTTTCTAGTTTTTGATGCAGCTTGGCCTCCCCTTCTTGTTGTTGGACGGCGAGCTTGGCCTCCTCTTTCTAGTGTGTTTGGACGCATAGCTCGACCCTCCCTCTCCTAATCACTGGACGCAGCGCTCGCCCTCCCTCTCCTAATCACTGGACGCAGCGCTCGCCTCCCGTTCTAGTTGTTGGACGTCAGAGTTGGCCTCCTCTTCTAGTTGTTGGACCAGACTTGGCCTCCCCTTTCTATTGTTTGGACGCAGAGCTTGACCTCCTCTTTCTAGTTTTGGGACGCAGACTTGACTCCTCTTTCTAGTTTTTGGTGCAGAGCTTGCCTCCCCTTTCTATTTGTTGGATGCCAGAGCTTGGCCCCCTTTCTAGTTGTTGGATGCAGTGTTGACCTCCTCTTTCTAGTTGTTGGACGCAGAGCTTGGCCTCCTCTTGTCTAGTTGTGGTACGCAGAGCTTGACCTCCCACTTTCTAGTTGTGGTCGCATAGCTTTGACCTCCCTTTCTCTTTTGTTGGACGCAGAGCTGGCCTCCCCTTTCTTAGTTGTTTGACACAGAGCTTGACCTCCCCTTTCTAGTTGTTGGACGCAGAGCTTGGCCTCCCCTTTCTAGTTGTTGGACGCAGAGCTTGGCCTCCTCTTTCTAGTTGTTGGACGCAGAGCTCGACCTCCCTCTCCTAATCACTGGACGCAGCGCTCGCCCTCCCCTTTCTAGTTGTTGGACGCAGAGCTTGGCCTCCTCTTTCTAGTTGTTGGACGCAGACTTGGCATCCCCCTTTCGGAGGTAGTTGGACTCCAGAGCTTGACCTCCTCTTTTCTAGTTGTTGGACGCAGAGCTTGGCCTCCCGCTTTCTTGTTGTTTGGAGGCTAGAGCTTGACCTCCTCTTTCTAGTTTTTGGACGCAGAGGCTTGCTCCCCTTTTAGTTGTTTGGACCGCAGAGCTTGGCTCCCCTTTCTAGTTGTTTTGACGGGGAGCTTGGCCTCCCCTTTCTTTTGTTGGATGCAGAGCTTGGCCTCCCCTTTCTAGTTGTTGGAACACAGAGCTTGGCTCCTCTTTCTATTTGTTGATCGCAGAGCTTGGCCTCCCCTTTCTTGTTTTTGGATGCAAGAGCGGACCTCCTCTTCTAGTTTTTGAGACGCAGAGCTCGACCTCCTCTTTGGATGTGCAGTTTTATCTCCTGTTTCTAGTCTTGGCACGGCCTCGCCCTACCTCTTCTATGTATCTTGCTGTATTCTGATTTGTGTTATTCTTGCTGCACCCGATCATGTGACTCCTCCTATATGTTTGTAAGAATTGCTGGTGTGTCTTGGGTTTTGTGGCTAGCTGGTAGTTTTCTGTTTGTACCATTAAGGGCTTCGTTTAATTTTGTTTCAGTGGGGGTCACGTGTAGGATCCATGTATTCTGCTTCCAGAGTTGTGCTTTGTTGTGTAGGTGGTTCTGATGATCTGCCTCACCCTCTCCCCCCCCCACCCCCCCTCATGCGTCTTTCAAGAAAAAAAATGTATTTGTAGGTTTATAAATGCCCGCGTTCATGATCCTCAGGCCCATTGTTTGGATTCAAGCACAACTGACACCCCGAAAGCCAAAAAGAAGAGTGGGCAGAGCCGCCCCGTGCAGAGGTTCTGGCCGGATTCTATTGCTGGGGGCATTCCGCATCAAGGAGGAGAAATGGGCATATCTGACGGTGAGACTTTTATATTTCTTCTCTGCATCCACAGGTGGGGCGTCACTGAGCACTCAGCACCCATTATGCTCATTAGTTTCCCTACGTTCTCATCCTGCCCTCTT
>WNYA01001516.1:44682-60295 GCA_019512145.1 Engystomops pustulosus
GAACCACTTGTTCGCTACGATAGTTCAGTTGCAGGAGGAAAGATGTACCGACGACAGAGTGTTTGATTAAGTAGACAGAAGGTTGTTGGTTAAGTCAGGACTGATGACAAAGTGCAAATTTGATATAATGGAACAGAATGGCTGGTAGCATTGTTGTGAAAGAAAGTAATGTGAAGGGTTTGCAAAGTTTTGGGATGTGTAGTATGATCTGATGTTGTCAATGTTTGGGGGTGGGAACGAAAAAAAAACCTTTTTTTTTTTATGATCGATTTGGCTAACAGACACTTAGAGCCTCTGACTTTGATGACGGCGGACAGAGTGACGGGATCCTTCAGAGTCCCATTGAGAAAGCAGACCGGTATAGGTGACCTTTCAAAGTTTTGGATGTGGAAAGAATTTGACAGGATAAATAGATTTTATTATATTTTCCTTGTGAGTGAAAGAATGGCCGCTTGAATGCAGCACTCCACCCCTGTATCTGGTGTTAGAGAGATGACAGGCCCTACCATTCTTCAGTGGCACGACCTCTAGGCAGTTTAATTTTTCAGTGGCAGCCAACTGAAAGGTTAATTGCCCTATGACTCTACTCTGTTGGCCGCTGTTTTTTTTTTGTTGGCGGTTTAGCATCTGAGGCACCCTTTGAGATTCTTGACAGGGTTCTGGGACTAAATGCCGGCATAGGTGTTTTTTGGTTTATTATGGTCCGTTAAATGTATTTGATCCTAACGATTAGAAAAAAATTACTAGAAAGAGTTGTTGCCATATCTCTGTACTTGCTTTATGGAGTTTAAAGAGTTCAGGAGGGTCAGATCCGCAGCTGGGCGTTTGCCTGAGCTGTGTTATCTGTTCTGTGTTTTTTTCAGAACTGACACTTGACGGTTCACCAGAAAGCGAATTTTCTCCATATGAGCTGCCTGAGAATGCTGCTGTGTCTCTCTCTAAGATAGACAGGCTAGTGTCCAATGTTTACAGTAGGGAGGGGCACACACTGCGTTTTTAGAGTTCTTTTTGACAGTCTAAGAAGACCTGAACTTCTGTTTTGAGATACTCGCGTCTGGCCAAAAATTATAGATTTCGAGAGTCCCATATGTCTGGATGAGATAAAGGGGAGACTAAACAGTTCAGGGGAGTTCCACGGAACCTTGTTTACGCTTTCGACACAAGGATACACTACCTTTCAGTCATACCCCAATTGCACTTGCCAGCTGTTTTTTTTAATGGAGTTGTTACAAAGTGTTAATCGGACTGGAGACATTAATGCCATACTTGACATACAGAGGACTGATAAGATGTGACTAAAAGCCAGGCAGGAAACAAAAGACCATTTCACAGACCTCGGCAAAGTGACACTGAAAAAAGTTCCGTCCTGTTTGAGCCCACCCAAGTGGGGGTTCTTCAACTTGCGTGGTTAGGAGACCTTACTGAAGTGATTGCCCACACTCTAAGGAAACGGAGACGGCCCCAACAGGCAAGGAAGGGGGGTGGTAACGACAAGGACGTCATCAGTACATCCCCCCAACGAGTTAGCTCCTTTCATTGTAGAACTATGGGGACTCCTCCCTGCTTGCACAATGTATGATTTACCCATTCCCCAGTCAGGGAAAAGACCCAGAAAGACAGCCGGATACATGTACGGTGATGGTCGACGACTCCAACGGCAATGAAGTTGTACTGAGCCCATGGTCCTTACCCCACACTGGCAGCAGTTCCCCGGGAGTGACATAATTATTACTGTTATTGATTTGGCAGATGTTTTCCTTTCTGTGCCCCCTACAAGGAGATTGCCAGGACTATTGCCTTTACCAGTTCAGTATATCCAGTAACCTGGTGTCAGATTCCCACAAGGGGGGCTAAAACTCACCCGCCTGTAACTCCAAGACCTACAGGGAAGTAGACTGGCAGACTATCCCCTACTGTAGTTCTCCTTTCAGAGTGCGGAGGACTACTGTTTTTTGTGGCCCCATTTTGCAGGTTGCCCAAATGCATTTGACCTATTGGCTCCATTTATAAGGAGTCAGTCGGATGCACTTCGCTGGGTTTCCCGACATTTCCCTTTTGCGCCTTGCCCTAAGCAAAGAAAACGAAACGAAGAGAACAAAAGAACAAAAAAGTGATAAGACCAGAAGGCGACGAGGGAGAAAAGGAAGAAGTACCTAAAAAAAGGGCAGGGGAAACTGGGGTCAAGGAAAGGGAAGAAAGGAATACAAAAAAGGGAGAGACAGAGGGCGGGGGACAGAAGGGAGGGCATACAGAGAAAGATAATCTTAAGGAAGTGGGGCGTACCAACAATAAAAAGTTGAGGGCAAGGTGAGTGCAGAAGGATTGTCGGGTAAAAGTGGGCAAGAAGAAGGCGAACCGTAGAAAGGCGAAGTGAAATGATTAAGAAGTGACGATGGTAAGGAGACACAGAGAAAGGAATTAAAAGACTAAAAAGTCTACGACCGGAGAAAAATACGAGGATGGGCTTAGGCTTTTGTTCACACGTGATCGGATTTTGTGCTCGGCGCGGCTTTGCACTGAACTGAATCAGGGTGGGGTTGGTGGGGGGGCTGGCCGTCGGACTACGTAGTAGCGAGGCACTGAGGAAGGAATACACTCGCGAGGACGAGAGGGAAATGAAAAGGAGGCAAGAAGAGTGGAAGACGACAACGAGCAACGCAAGGGTTAAGCGAGTAGGAGAGGCTTGGGACAGGAAAACTGGAAGGAAATCAGGGTAGGTAAGAGGCGTAGTAGAGGAAGGAGGGTAAAAACATAAAAGAGAACTGACATAAAGAGGATTGTAGTGGGGGCGAGGAACGGGATATGACCGAAAAGAAGAAAAAAGATAGGGGAGAAGGAAAGAAGAGAATCGGGGACGAACGTGCAAAAGAGGAGAGTATGGCGCAGAAAAAGGGAAGAAGAAGGGGATGGGGGAGGGGGAATAAGCGTAGAAGAGAAGGAGAGAAAACAATGGAGGGGATAGAGAAACGAAAGAAGTACTAAACGCGGTGGAATTAAACGAAAGTATGTAGAATATAGACCAGGATAGCAAGATGATGGGAAATACAAGACGACCCACGTATTTGGACAACATGCGAATTTAACACGCGATTGTGATCACATGCACTGGGAATAAGCACTTGAACTCCGCGGACCTCCGCGGGGACGCAACGGATCATAACTGGCGCACGATCTTCATTAATCGCGACGACCGCATCCCTCCGTCGGACAACGCGCCGCGGTATCCCGAAGGCTGGGGCAAGGTAAGTACACTGCCCCTATGTTTTTTTCTGTCCCAGTGGGTTGCAGGCTCCAAGTACTTCCAGGAGAATGTGGTCGGTCCAGGCTACTGCTTCTCAGCCCACAGCAGATACCTGGACAGAGGAAAGAAATCGGCAGTCCGAATGTGCCCTGCCCTGAGGCCCTAATCCTCTTCACATGTGTCCTAGACTGGCCACTCCTGCAGGCCTGGGATAAGGTCTGCTGCCCCCGCCTGACTGCTCCACCTTGATGACTGCATTGGCCTCTTCCCATTTGGCCCTAAGTCATGAGCAATTGATGCTTCCATAGCCTTAAGCTGAGAAATCCTGTCTGCCCTGGCCCTAGGCATCCCAACTGGATCAACTTTTGTTTATATTAGACGGAGCATCTAGCCACAGTGTCTAGCCCAGGAACGTGGTGGCCTCCCAGTGGTCGCACTATGAGGCCCGGTTAGACTCGTCGTGAGGGCGCCCCTCATGTGTCAGTAGCTGCAGCCACCAATCTGCTCAGCAAGGCCTGAGTTTATCCTCACAGAGGTGGGGATCGTATATAAAAGTAACACCCATTGGTACTGCACAAGCAGCAAGTATGTTGCTGACGGGATGGCACGGCAGCTGCCAGATGGAGCCCAGAGCTGTCTGAAGTCTCAAGCGGTTAGTTCTGAGGCTAAAAGTTTGATCCACCAGGTGTTCCGTCCCTGGTGGCCCGAGAGTCCTCATAAGTGAAGGAAGTTTGGAGGAAGCTGGAGCCCAGATGCCGATGGGAACCTGGATGCTGGTAAGAGAGGGTTGTGCCTGCCCAGACCCTGCACCCCGACTGTAGTCAGTGCCTACGACACACACATATCCATGGCCATGCTAGTGCTCATAAACCACCAGTGGGTTCCCCGGCAGTACTACCCCTGTCACTAAGACTAGCGAAAGCCTTTATAGTCTGTGCCCGCCACAACCGGGTATAGGGGTAAAGACCACGAAGGTGACACCAGCTGCTGTATCCCTTCCAGAGACGCATAGGATTTATCCAGCTACCAAAACGTGGTTCCGTAGAGTTACGATGCCTGTGTGCAATTGATCCTCTTTCCAGGGTGGCCAGAAGCTCTCCCATAACAAGGCTACTGCCAGAGCTGAAGCCAAGAGGTGGTGAGTGAGATATTTCTGCCAGGTTTGGACTTGCAGAGACCATAGAGTCCGTCGCAGAACCCCTTCACTGGACAGATGAAGCCGTGTCACCTCCTGGGTGTAGAACAGGCCCTGCACACCCTTGCCCTACCCAAGTTAGTGGGGGGATTGAGATACTAAACGGCACTCTTACGGTAGAGAACCGAAGGCCATGAGGAAACAGGACACCATGGCCCAGTGCCTCCTGCTCACTACACAAGATGGATTGTCCTCCCTTCAGGTCTTTTTTGGCTATGCCACCCAGACTACTTCCCATAACCCTATACTGATGGCAGGCACCAGATGGGAACATGCCATACAGCTGAGCCAGGCCTTGGACAAAAGGGTCGGCAAAGTGTCATTTCTGATTCCTTTTCAGATGCGACAGAGACCTCAGGAGCGCTCACTCCTACCTGGAGACTACATGGTGGTAAAGAGACACCAGAGAGAGAGTCCCGGATCCTCGCTATCGACGGTCCTTTCCAGTCCTGCTGACCAGTGCCACGTCTGTGATGCTAGAGGGAAGTCAGCACGCTTCCACTTTTACTATTGCAACTTTCTTATTCTTCATTGCCAGCTGGTCTCTTCTGACTGACTGTATGCTCAGGGACACCCCAAACTGACTATCAGTATCTATATGAACGACGGTTTCTCAGGACACCCCAACCCATGACTTATCACTGTAATCTATAGGACTGACTGGTTGCTCAGGGACCCCCCAACCACGACTATCACTGTATCTATGGGGTGACTGTATGCTCAGGGACACCCCAACCACGACTAATCACTGTATCTTAGGGGTGACTGTTCTCAGGGACACCCCACACCACGACTATCACTGTATCTATAGGGTGACTGAGGCTCAGGGACAACCCCAACCCGACTATCACTGTATCTATAGGGTGACTGTAGCTCAGGGACACCCAACCATGACTATCAACTGTTCTATAGACTGACTGTATGCTCAGGACCCCCAACCATGACCTATCACTGGTACTATATGTTACTGTATGCTCAGGACACCCCCAACCATGCTATCCCGGGTATCTATAGGGGGACTGTTGCTCAGGGCCACCCAACCATGACATATCACTGGTATCTATAGGACTGACTTTATGCTCAGCCCCCAACCATCTATCCCTGTATCTATAGGACTGACTGTATGCTCAGGACACTCCCCACCTGACTATCACTGTATCTATAGGGGTGACTGTATGCCAGGGACACCCCAACCATGACTATCACGTATCTATAGGGCTGACTGTATGCTCAGGGGACACCCCAACCTGACTATCACTGTTCTATAGACTGACTGTTATTCTCGGACACCCCAACCAATGACTATCACTGTATCTACCGGCTGACTGTATGCTCATGACACCCCAACCATGACTATCACTGTATCTATAGGGCTTGACTGTAGCTCGAGACACCCAACCATGACTATCCCTGTATCTATATGGGTGACCAGATCCCCCATGGGTAGGAGACTTATCCCCTACATTTGTTGCAACACGACATGACCTTCTATCACACTGACCGTCACAGTAGGCCCTGTATGCAGTGTCTGATGTGTAACAGTTTGTGATAGGAGAGTCCGGCCCGACTCTCAGGAATTTGGACATGACCCTTGCTGAGAAGGTTGGAGTCCTGGTTAAGAGGGTGGGTGTGGCTTGTTTGCATTACATCCCGGATGCATCGCCCCCTATAGATCTCTTTCCGCATGCTCGTGAAGAGATTTGAAGGACTGTCCAGGCCCCTCAAGATAACTCAGAAGTGGACGCTATATCCTTCACTTGTGGTTGGGGGTGATTGAAAGGGTTTCCTTAAGTGTGGGGCAATGTACCCCTTAAGAACGCTGGGGGGGGGTGGGTGGTTTTTTTCGGCTCATTTCTCGCCTCTACCTTTCAAAACTCCATACTTTTTTATTTTTACGTGTACAGACTCTGTGTGAGGCTTATTTTGTGCTAACAATTTTCTTTCCCTTATGTATATTTTAATTTTAACCATGCCTGTACTGCGAGCTGAAAAAAAATCCAAATTGGAAAACTGAAAAAAAAAAAAACACGTCACGTTCTTGTGCGCGCCAATAACACCCTACGTATTCTTTGGTTCGTTGCGATCGCGGTGACCCCAGATTTATCGTTTTTAATACATTTTTCAAAAATAAATAATGATTACAAAAAAGAAAAAATTTTTGCCGATCTTCCTGAGCTAATACTTTTTTCATACTTCACTGCACGGACGTGGGAGGGCCATTTTTTTCGATGAGCGATGTTTTCATTGCTGCCATGTTGAGGTCTGTGCGACATTGTTGATATTTTTTATGTGATGCAAAAGGTGTGCCAGTCGCATTTGACATTTGGCGGCCATTTCCCATCTCGGAGGGGGGGGGGGGTCCCCACCCCGGGCCTAACCCCTTTTATATTTTGATAATCTTGCATTTTGGGACACGGCGATACCTGAGTCTTGTTTTACGGTTTATGTTTAATCAGTTCAGGGAAAGGGGTGAATTTGATTTTTAATATTTTATTAATTTTTTTTTTTTTTTTTTCACTATTTTTTAGACCCTGTAGGGTACATTAACCCGAATGACTACGGTTCCTATTATATACTGCATACTTCTGTATCATTTTCTGTTGGCAGTAGATGGCATTTTTGCAGCTCATTCATTACAATGAGGCCACTATCTCATTGTAAGATCTGCAAAAGCCCTTACCTCGGGTCAACGAAGACCCGCGTCTACCATGGCACCGATCGCCGCCCCCGATGACGTTCGGGGACGCGGCGAATTCCCCCTTTCAATAAGATGTCAGGCGCCCACGCGACTTTGAAAGGTTAATCGCCACGTCTTTGCAGCACCAACCCGTTTATTAGCGGTGGGGGTTGCTCAATAATGCACAACCCCCACCTTTGTATGAAAGGACTCAGCCGGGGGCCCTCTTCATCACACTCCCTGCCCTCTGCGCCCGTAGACTACGGTCGCATAGCGTTAAGGATTGTGATTTTGCTCTTGTCACTTATTGTGTGTCTGTGGTCCCCCTCACCAAGTCCACCAGTATCATGTAATCCGAGTTAGACAAGCCAAAGACCCTTACTCATTTCACTAAATTTGCATAATGAAGATATCGCTCTGAAATCAACCCCCCCTTAAACATTCAAACAGCCCCTGGAGTAGGTAGAGTCTATGTAGGGATTCTTTCCCATATTGAACGTCGACTAAATGGGGGTGGCACCCACCGAGAGTCGCTGTCAATCACTGTTGAAGAGGACGCGGATCACATATGGGCAGGGCTGTAGGTTCTGTCTAGACCAATTATCAGCTGAGCAAGTTCCAGTATTTAGGGGGGGCTGTTCTAAGGTAAACACAACCTGATAGATCAAATCCTGTCATTTCTACTTGTCCTTATTTTCCTAAAAAGTTCTGTAATTGAAACAATGAAATCAAAGATGGCGCAGACAAAAAATTTGGAAGCTTAGGAATGCGGGACCTGACGTCAATGTGCGCGCGGTGAAGTTCTCCAATCAAAAGACTGATCACTGGGAACGCTTCCCTCCCGCTCTGCTTCTCTCTTGTTTTCTATAATAGGTTTTGTGAACCTAATAAACCTCGTGCATTGCTTGATTTTTTGCCCGCGGGCAACAGCATTAGCAAATCGTACATCATCATTTGTCATTCTTTGCATGTCTTCTTGATTAGAAAACACAGCCAACACACACTAAAAGAGGATATCTTAAATCTTACCCTATCACTTACAGTCTATGAGGGATGAGGGAGTGCACAGTGCTTACAGTCTATGAGATGAGGGGGACCAAGAGCTTACAGTCTATTATTATGAGGAGGTGACACAGAGCTTCCAGTCGAGAGGTGAGGGGATACACAATAGTTTACAGTCCATGAGATGAGGAGGTGACACAAAGAGCTTACAGTCCTATGAGGATGAGGGTGACACCCGTGCTTAGCCGTCTATGATATGAGGGGGGGACACAGAGCTACCGTCTGATGAGGATGGGGGGGGGACACAAGGCTTACAGTCCTAGTGATGGTATGAGGGAGTGACACAAGTGCTCATCCCTATGGGATGAGGGAGTGACACAAGTACTTACAGTCTATGAGGACTGAGGGGTGACACAAGTGCCTTACAGTCCATGAGGTGAGGGGGGACACAAGAGCTTCAGTCTATCAGGTGAGGGGGTGACACAAGGAGCTTACAGTCGATGAGGATGAGGGAGTGACACAAGGCTTACCAGTCCTAGGAGGAGGAGGGGGTGACCAGAGCTTACAGTCTATTAGGATGAGGGCATGACCAAGAGCTACAGTCTATGAAGGATGAGGGGGGACACGGAGGCTACAGTCTGAGGATGATGGGGGACACAGGAGCTTACAGTCTATGAGGATAGGGGGACACAAGAGCTTACAGTCTATGAGATGAGGGAGGACACAAGAGCGACTCTATGAGGATTAGGGGTACACAAGAGCTTACAGTCTATCAGGATTAGGGGGTGACACAAGTGCTTACATCCTATGCGGCATGAAGGAGTACACAGAGCTTACAGTCATATGAGGATGAGGGGGACCCAAGCTTCCAGTCTATTATGATGATGGGTACCAAAGCTAGTCTATGGGATGAGGAGGACACAAGACTTACGTCTATGAGGATGAAGTGGACCCAAGCTTTACAGTCCTTTAGGACTGAGGATAGGAACAGAGCTTACAGTCTACGACGATGAGGAGGAGGTACTGTTACAGCAGGGGCCGGGCGTACATTAAAATCCGGCAATGCCGAGAGGCGTTAAGGTGACAGCAGCCAGAGCACTTGCTCCCCCCCCCACCCCCGCTCATATACTATTTTAAAAAAGTTATTTACAGTAAAATGCTGTTTTTTATGCACTAACTAGTAGAATTAAGTCGCATACAGAAAACATGATGTCACGCTGGACATCTACCATCAGTCACCTTCAGCCTCCTGATTCCTTACTGAAGACCTTCCCCCCGGTCAGATGACAATTCCAGTCTGCATTATGAGAGGATTCTCCCGAAGTTCTCCGCATTATCCCGTCCTCTCTTTGTCTTTCGGGGTGACCCCCCTTCTTGGGGCTTGAATTAGTTTGGATGTTGCAAGATGAAATATTCTTGGTTGGGAAGATCTCCATCTTGCTGTGGCTGATGGGGTCAGAGCGGAGGGTTTCAGTCACTTAGGAACATTTTTGCAACGTCAGTGAAACAGGAAAGTTACGCCCGTTCCCTCGGTTTGGTCAGATATGAAGGAAATTACAAACAGTTCGATATGTGAGGACTGTACTACCTTTTGATCACTTTTTATGGGCTGTTAAATGGTGTACAACTAGTGGGCCTTTTTTCATTATGGGGTTCACCGAATGGATAATGTGTTCATCTTTTGTTAGATCGGGACATTTGAGACACGGCGATGCCCAAAATTTTTACTGTTTATTATGTTTTATATCGAGGGTGAGCTGATGTTATTATAGATACTTTTCCTTAGGTGGTCGGGGGGGGGGGGGGGGGGTATCCTTCCCGACAAATACTTTTTAATATTGTTTCATGCAATGAGCCACTGGCAGTTGTTTTTTTTTTTTTTTGTTTTTTTTTGTTTTTTTTACTGATTGTCATGTTCTGTCTGATTCTTTTATGCTGTACCTTCTGAGTGCTACACTAGCGCGCTTTACCTCTCTGACCTGCGGCTCGTCTCCACCGGACCTTGTCTGGATCCTTTGCTTTGCGTCTCCCTTGAATAAGAAAATTTGGATCCCTTCTACTCGTTATCTTTTCCCTCTGGCTCCGGTCCTCTATAGTTCTAGGTTAGTGATTTTTTGGAATTACACCTATGTCTATGACCTAAGGCAGCAGCTAAGAGAGACCACCAGAAAGTCTGAGACGTGACAAGGTCTGGATGTCATATATACAGGTTTATTTTAATCTCCGGTCTCGTTGCCGAGGAGATGGACGTCCCGTGATGGTTGTGCTTCTAATACTTTGCCAGCTCCACTCCAACATCTACAAAGGTGAAGGGTTGTGTTGAAATGGCTGCAGTTCTGATACTTGTGTTACAAATGGATCACTGGGGGCAGCAGCGGCTCAGGTGGAGAATCTGAAAAAGAAGACAGTGATAGAAACAGGAAACAGAAATAGGCAGCCTAAATAAGAAGCACATCAAACCACAGGCAACTGCTCATCCTAGAGCTGAACACGTCTAATATCAATGTTCCCGCACATCTGACACTTTCCTGAAGAAGCTCCTCAGTCACTTCACTTCTCCCGCCTGCCGGACTCAATCCTACCCTTACATTCATGAAGTAACATGCTGTCTAGACGTCATTGGATAAAAGACGTCCTTGAGATGATACAACTATGTCTCGAGGGTATCAGAACCATCTGGAGAACACTGTCATGGTGGTCACGGGCTGAATCACTAATATCTGTACCCTTAAGATTCGAAGAGCAGACCAAAGGCCTGGCTGCGGTGCAATCATGGAAGACCAACATGTGCACATCTTAGTCAATGGCAGACCCTGTACGAGCGTCACACGTTATCCTAGTACACATAGCCATCTAGTAAGAGCGATCAGACGTCTATCCTTCTAGTACACAATAACCACCCTATACAGAGCGATCAGCGTCTATCCTGTAGGACACAAGAGCCATCCCTAGTACAGAGCGATCAGAGCAAGTCTCCTCTATTACCAAGACCATCCTAGTACAGAGCGATCAGACGTCTATCCTCTTAGTAAACAAGATCCATCCTAGTACATAGCTATCCACTCTATCCTCTAGTATACCAGTGCACCCTAGTACAGAGCTATAAACGTCCTCGCATCTACGTACACAAGAGCACCCTATACAGAGCTAATCAGCCGTCTATCCTCTATTAAACTAGGCCATCCTAGTACAGAGCGATAACTTCTATCCTCTATTACCAGTGGCCCTCCCTAGTACAGAGCTACACACGTCTATCTCTATGTACACAAGCACATCCTAGTACAGAGGCTATCAGACGTCTATCCCTCTAGTACCAGTGGACCTCCATAGTACCGGCTATCAGACGTCTATCCTCTATACACAAGAACCACCCTAGTGCAGAGCTATCAGACGTCTATCCTCTATTACACATGTCCATCCTAGTACAGCGCTTTCAAAACTCTATCGCAGTACACAAGAACCATCGCGTACAGAGCTATCAACGTCTATCCCAGTACACAAGGAACCATGGCTATACAGGAGTCTATCAGACGTCTATCCTCTAGATACCCCAAGTGCCACCCTAGTACGAGGGCCCGATCAGACGTCTATCCTCTAGTACACAAAACCATCCTAGTACAAGGCTATCACACGTCTATCCTCTATTACCCAGTGCCATCCTATACAACTATCAGACGTCTATCCTCTCGGTCACACGTGCCATCCTAGTCCAGAGCTCTCACACGTCTATCGATCTAGTCCAGAAGGCCATCCTAGGACATATCTATCTGACGTCTATCCCTAGTACACCAAGTGCCACCCCTAGTACAGAGCTATCAGACGGCTATCCTCTAGTAACCAGTGCCACCCTAGTACAAGCGATCGGACGTCTTCCTCTAGTACACAAGTGCCACCCGAGTAGAGCTATCCGGACGTCTATCTCTCTGTTACACTAGAGCCATCCTAGTACAGAGCTATCAGACGGTCTTCCTTCGTACACCGTGCCATCCGATACAGAGCTTCAGACGTCTATCTCTAGTACACAAGTGCCACCCTAGTACAGAGCTATCGGCACGTCTATCCTCTAGTACACTAGAGCCACCTAGTACAGAGCGATCAGACGTCTATCCTGTATACACAAGAGCCACCTAGTACAGAGCATCCACGTCTATCTCATACACAGAGCCATCTAGTAGCGAGCTATCAACGCTATCCTCTAGTACCAGGTGCCATCCTGTAACAGAGCTATCAGACTCTATCCTCTAGTACCAAAGCCCACCCTAGTACAGAGCTATCAACGTCTATCCTCTAGTACACCAACCACCCTAGTACAAGCTATCAGACGTCTATCCTCTAGACACAGACCACCCTATACAGAGCTTCGGACGTCTATCCTCTAGTACACAAGAGCCACCCTAGTACAGAGCTACAGACGTCTAGTCTCTAGTACACTAGAGCCATCCCTAGTGACAGAGCTTCATACGTCTATCCTGTAAGTACACTAGAGCCATCCTGTACAGAGCTATCAGACGTCTATCCTGTACAACAAGAGCCTCCTAGTAACAGAGCGATCGAACTTCTATCCTGTAGTACACCAAGGACATCCTTTCAGAGCTATCACACGTCTATCCTGTAGTAAACACAAGAGCCTCCTAGTACAGATCTATCGACTGTCTATCCTCCTAGTACACATAAAAAACAGAAGATAAAAAAAAAAGGAAAAAAAAAAAATAGAAGGAGCCATCCTATTACAGAGCGATCAGACGTCTATCCTGTAGTACACAGAGCCATCCTGTACAGAGCGATCAACGTCTATCCTGTATTCCAAGAGCCATCCTATTACTAGCTCTCGGACTTCTATCCTCTAATACACAAGGTGCCACCCTAGTAAGAGCTATCAGACTCTATCCTCTAGTTACACAAGTGCCACCCTAGTACAGAGCTTCCGGACGCTATCCTCTCATGTACACAGAGCCATCCTAGTACAGAGCTATAAGACGTCTATCCTCTAGTACAAAGTGCCATCCTAATAACAGATCTATCAGACGGCTATCCTCTAGTACCAAGTGCCACTCTAGTACAAGCTATCAGACGTCTATCCTCTAGTCACAATCCATCCGAGACAGCTTTCAACGTCTATCCTCTAGTACACAGACCATCCTGTCCCAGCGCTATCAACGTCTATCCTCTATACCAAGTGCCATCCTTGTCAGATCTATCCGACGTCTATCCTTTAGTACACAAGAGCCATCCAATACGACTATAGGACGTCTATCCTCTAGTACACAGTGCCATCCTAGTACGAGCTTTCAGCCGTCTATCCTCTAGTACAAGAAGCCATCCTAGTTCAGCGCTATCAGACTCTATCCTCTAGTACACATTCCATCCTAGTACAGAGCCTATCAGCGTCCTATCCTCTACGTACACATTGCCATCCTAGTACGAGCTAGCAGCGTCTATCCTCTAGTACCAAGTGCCTCCTAGTACAGAGCTATCAGACCGTCTGCCTCTAGTACCAGTTGCCATCTAGTTCAGAGCTATAAGACGTCTATCCTCTAGTACACAAGTGCCATCCTAGTACGAGCTATCAGACGTCATCCGCTATACACCAGTGCCATCCTAGTAAGAGCTATCAGACGTCTATCCTCTCGTACCCAAGCAACCATCCTAGTACAGAGCTATCATACGTCTATCCTCTATAACAGTGCCCTCCTAGTACAGAGCTATCAACGTCTAATACAATATAAAAAGTATTTGTCCGGAAGGATCAGACCACCTAAGGATAAAGTATCTAATAATACATTCAGCTCACCCCCTCGATATAAAACATAATAAACAGTAAAACATTTTGGGCATCGCCGTGTCTCAAAATGTCCGATCTAACAAAAGATGAACACAATTATTCCCATCGGTAAACCCCATAATGAAAAATAGCGCCCACTAGTTTTACACCATTTAACAGCCCATAAAAAGTGATCAAAAGGTCGTACAGTCCTCCAAATATTCTGCACCTGTTTGTAATTTCCTTCATTATCTGACAAACCCGATGGAACGTGCAGTAACTTTCCTGTTTTCACTGACGTTGCAAAAATGTTCCTAAGTGACTGAACCCTCCGGCTCTGACCCCATCAGCCACAGCAAGAGGAGATCTTCCAATCCAAGAATATTCCATCTTCACAACATCCCAGGAGGCTTGAAGGTTGACTGATGGTAGATGTCCAGCGTGACATCATTGTTTCTTTATGCACTAATTCTACTAGTTTTAGTGCATAACATCCTCATAGACTGTAAGCTCTTGTGTCACCTCCTCATCCTCATAGACTGTAAACTCTTGTGTCATCCCCTCACCCTCATAGACTGTAAGCTCTTGTGTCACCTCCTCATCCTAATAGACTGTAAGCTCTTGTGTCCCCCCCTCATCCTCATAGACTGTAAGCACTTGTGTCACTCCCTCATCCTCATAGACTGTAAGTGATAGGGTAAGATTTAAGATATCCTCTTTTAGTGTGTGTTGGCTGTGTTTCTAATCAAGAAGCATGCAAAGAATGAACAAATTGCTGATGTACGATTTGCTAATGCTGTTGCCCGGGGCAAAAATCAGCACTGCGCAGGTTTATTAGGTTTCACAAAACTATATAGAAAAACAAGAGAGAAGCAGAAGGGGAGGAGCGTTCCCAGTTTATGCAGTCTTTTGATTGGAGAACTTCCCCGCTGCCGCACATTGACGTCAGGTCCGCATTCCTAAGCTTCCAAACTTTTTTGTCTGCGCCATCTTGATTTCATTGTTTCAATTACAGAACTTTTTAGGAAAATAAGACAAGTAGAAATGACAGGATTTGATCTATCAGGTTGGTTTACCTTAACAGCCCCCCCTAAATCCTGGAACTTCTCTCAGCTGCTATTGGTCTAGAAGAACCTACAGCCCTGCCCATATGTGCTCCGCTCTCCTCTTCACCAGTTGGATGACAGCAGACTCCTGTTGGGTGCACCCCCATTTAGTCGACTTTCACATATGGGAATCTAATCCCTACCCTACCTCTCCCTACTCCAGGGGCTGTTTGATATGTTTCAGGGGGGGTTGATCTCAGAGCGATATCTTCATTATGCAAATTTAGGAAACTTGAGTAAGGGGTCTTTGGCTTGTCTAACTCCTGATACCCATGATACTTGGTGGACTTGGAGGGCGTGTTCAGCCGGGTGTAGAGGAGGGGAGAGAGCAGGGTGTGCCCGGCCGGGTGGAGAGGAAGAGAGAGGGCAGGGCGTGTCCAGTCGGGTGGAGAGAGAGCAGGGCGAGTCCGGCCGGGTGTTGAGGAGGAGAGAGGGCAGGGCGAGTTCGGCAGGGTGTAGAGGCGGGGAGAGGGCAGGGCGTGTCCGGCCAGGTGGAGAAGAGGGGAGAGGGCAGGGTGTGTCCGGCAGGGGTGGAGAGGAGGAGAGAGGGCAGAGTGTGTCCGGCAGGGGTGGAGAGGAGGAGAGAGGGCAGAGTGTGTCCGGCAGGGGTGGAGAGGAGGAGAGAGGGCAG
>WNYA01001517.1:0-69530 GCA_019512145.1 Engystomops pustulosus
GTCTTTTATAAAGAAGATGTGAGTCGTGACGTCTGGTAGGAGGGGCAGGACCCATGTTTCATCGCAGTTTCCCTTATTGGTAACTGACAAGGGGGGGGGGGGGGGGAGATATCTGCCATGGAGTCTGTTCCTCCCAATAACTGGGTAAACGGACAATGGGGAGGAGCTATATGACATTGTTCTGCACCTTCCTCTACACAACAGGTGGAGCTATATGACATGCAGTCCGCTCCCACTTGCATGTTACTTTAAGATGGGAGGGACAGATGCCATTTTCCATGTAGACATGAGGGAGGAGCTATGTGACATCACGGCGACTTGACCACATTACTACCCCCTCATGTCCATGTCTCTGTTAGTACACCAGCACCCATTACCATGCATCAGGATGTGACTCCTCTTCTCTCTGTGCAGCTGTTACACGAGGAGCTGGCGCTGCAGTGGGTGGTCAGTGCCACCCCAGTACGTGAAGCGGCTCTCAGCCAGGCCTGGTTCTTCTTCCAGCTCATGGTAAGTGGCTCTGGACTGGTTTATACTGGGGGTAAACTGGTAGGTGACACCTCTACATCATCCTGTTTCTCTTCTGTATTTAGTCCAAGAGCATGACCCTGCACCTCCATAACTCTGAGCGGCTGGACGCGCCCCGGGCACAGAGGTTCCCGGAGAGATTTGTGGATGACATATCGGCACTTGTGTGTAACGTCTGCACTGAGATCACCAGCCGATACCTACAGGTGCGATTTGTAGTATTTTACTTATAGGTGAGTGTTCATGAAGCATCCAGTAGAGCGGCATCTCCTTCTTACTTTGTCTAGTATTTCAACTCTGCAAAACCAGGGACAGCCTGTTAATAAGGGCGATGCTGTTCTTGGATGTTGCCTGCGTTTTTCTTCCATTACTACAATAGTTTAACCCTTAACGTCTCTCTCATCTTAAGGATGCAGAATTTGCGGAGAGGCTGAACAGCAGCCTGGCCTTCTTCCTCAATGACCTCTTGTCCCTGATGGATCGAGGATTTGTATTTGCACTCATCCGGTCCTACTACAAGCAGGTAATCGTCACATGAGCCCACAACTCGTTCTAGTGGGTACCTTGTGCTCGGATCAGTGGCGCCCCCACTAGTCAGAGCTGTGTATACCATGTTGGTGGGCTGCATAGACCTGTCCTTCTCCTACGTGTGATGTCATATTTTATAGATTAACACTAAATTGCCAAAGGCACCAAACCCGAATCTTCTGATCTCCATGCGCATGGACTTGATCCGCATCGTGTGCTCACATGAACACTACGTCTCCCTCAACCTGCCCTGTGGACGCCTCTCCCCACCCAACTCTCCCTCCCCCTCTATTTCATCCACTACATCACAGGTAAGTGACCCGAAATGTAACACCAGGTACCGGCGCCATTCACATAGAGCTAATCGATGTAAGGTTTTGGGCATCCGCCAACCTACTGACTGTTTCAATCCTAGAGTTCAGTCTTCTCCAGCCCGGCCCAGGATAAGACGGTCACCAATATGTTTGAGCTCTCAGTACCGTTTAGGCAGCACCACTTTCTGTCCGGTGTTATCCTGACGGAGCTCGCCCTGATATTGGAGCCCGATGTGGAAGGGTGAGTCCTGTATCGCCATGTCGCTCTTTGTGATCATCACTCAGGGCACCTTCTGGTCATTATTACATGATTAGTGGGGGTCCGCCACCTATATTCTACCATTATGGCGTCTCTATCCTCTCCCTGAGCCAGCCAGCCAGGGGCTGTTGAAAAAATGCACCTGTATGGCTGGACGGATCTGCAGGTAGGTGAAGGGCCTTGGTGGTCCTAGCAGTCACACCCATATTTCTGGTCTACAACATTGACAGAGATCTCTGCTTGCAGTCTGTGAATGGGGACACTCTTGTTTTACCTCCAGAGGATGAAAAACTGTACAGACCAAATACTTCTCATAGCTGATGGTTTGTTACAGTTGTTTTCATTCTTGATCATCCCAGTCATTAATTTGTCTGTGCAATAAGACAGAAGATTTTCTGATCTACCCCTTGAGCTGAACAATGGGACCACCAACAACATGAATGAAACAATAGACATAACCACTCTGTTCAGTCTTCATATCTCTGAGTCCTATACACTGCTAATAATAGGACATCGGACCCCCCACCACCACCAAGATGAGGCGCTCACTAAACCCCTTTTTAGGCTTATCAATGCTTTATTGTAATGTGGTTCCAAAATGGAAGGACGTGTTTTAAAATGTCAAGGAATAAACTTGATTATTTCTTTTTGACTCTTTTCTCTGCAGAGTATTTTTCCTCCAGAAGAAGGCGATCAGCACCCTGCACAACCTGCTGTGCAGCCACGACACTGACCCGCGCTACACGGAGCCTGCCGTCATGAGGAGCATTTCCTATCTCTATCTGCCATTGATCGGCATTGTCCTGGAGACTCTGCCCCAGCTCTATGACTTCACCGGTAAGGATCTATTCACTGCACATTACTAGCATGAGAACACAGACCTCTGAAGGCTACAAAGAAGGGAATCTACAAAGATGGATGATATGCAAAATCTCTGATTGCAGTCAGTGAGGAGGGAGACACGGCATGGTGTCATACAGACAGAAGTGAGCTCTGTCATTTGTTAGATATGATCGGGACAGACTGATCACATTCACTGACAACAAGCTGAGATCCTGGATTTGGAACACAAAATATGTCGGTAATTTGCGTTGGTGACACTCTTTCCCCCTCTCAGCAGATCCACATGCCCAGAGGGTCCGCCATGCCTCTTCCATGATGGATGAAGTGGACTCTGATGGGGGCACCATCAGTCAGACAGTGGCTATGGCCATAGCGGGGTCTCCATTACCTACCGTGCAGAAGACCACAAGTTTCCCTCTTCCTCCTGCTGTAAGTGTAGAAATAATTCTGCGCATGCTGGTTATAGTGAATCCAGACCTTTGTGTTGTGGTGGTCTATACAGTTCTCTTCCTCCCCGCAGCCTCACCGTCCCGGCAGTGCCCTCTCTGCAGAGTCCAGCCGTAACCTCTTGGTTTGTGCCCTTTGGGTGCTGAAGAATGCAGAGCAGGACTGTCTGCACCGCTGGTTCTCCAGCCTGTCCGTCATACAGCTGACCCGGGTGCTGGAGCTCCTGAGTCTTTGTGTGTCCTGTTTCCAGTACAAGGTGAGACATGGGGAAATACCCACCTCCTTTACAATACAATCTTTTCCCTTATGGCGGTGCCCTCCTCTTGCTCCATCGCTCCACCCTCCCACCATGGCGCCATCCTCCTCTTGCTCCATCGCTCTGCCCTCCCGCCATGGCGGCACCCTCCTCTTGCTCCGTCGCTCCGCCATGGCGGCACCCTCCTCTTGCTCCATCCCTCCGACCTCCCGCCATGGTGGCACCCTCCTCTTGCTTGCTTGGTGGCTTCCACTTTATAATTTTTATACTTTATTGGTGATTTTTTCGTCTGCAGGGTAAGAAAGCATTTGAGCGGATAAACAGCCTGACCTTTAAGAAATCTCTGGATATGAAGGCGAGACTGGAGGAGGCCATACTGGGAACCATCGGTGCCCGCCAGGACATGGTGAAACGTAGCCGAGGTGAGGAGCCATTTAGTTAGTTGGTGCCTTCTCTTTTTCAGCTTCCTGAATATGATGTGACTAGTGTGACCCACATTGACCCAAAAATCTGGCCTAATACCTTGACCAGTGCCCCCTTTATCCCTTCCAGAGCGCAGCCCCTATGCAACCCAGGAGAACGTACGATGGAGGAAGAACGTTACCCAGTGGAAGCCGAGCAGCGAGAAAACCGAGAAGTGAGTCCAGAAACCCCTCTTAAGGTGCGAGTATATAACCTATAGGTGTCTTATGTGGCCCCCACTTTTATTTCAGGTCCCAGGCAGAGAGAGAACTCGAAATCACAGTGGATGGAAATATGGCGACTGAGGCCAACCTGGTGGTGCTGGACACCCTGGAGATCATTGTGCAGGTAGGTGAAAGACCCAGGTCACTCTACCATGTGAGATTTTTGGATTCTGGGTTTTTCCTGCTGTAGTTCTGGTACACGGAGCTTATTATCCATGTGTCTTGTAGACGGTCATGCTGTCTGAGATGAGGGAGAGCGTCCTGGGAGGTGTGCTGAAGGTCCTACTGCTTAGCATGAGCTGTAACCAGAGCGCCCTGTACCTGCAGCACTGCTTCACAAGCCAGAGGGCGCTAGTGAGCAAGGTGAGCAAAACCCCTCAGCCTATCCTCATTCTCCCTTCTGGGTCAGTACTGAGGTCCATGTTCTCTCTTTCCTCTCAGTTCCCGGAGATGCTGTTTGAAGACGACACAGAACTGTGCTCCGATCTCTGTCTTCGCCTCCTGCGCCACTGCAGCAGCTGTATAAGCAGCGTGCGGACCCATGCCAGCGCCTCGCTCTACCTGCTCATGAGGCAAAACTTTGAAATTGGGAGTGTAAGTGATCTACAACCCAAATCTGCTATCCATGTATTTATATTCCAAGATCGTAGCTTCTCACTGGGGGCGCGCTCTGCGGTTTTAATTCTTCAATTCTCCCCTCTTCTTGTATTGCGTTTCAAAATGCAATGTGAATGCCATGTGTGAACACGGCCACAACCTCAAACCTGCTACAGCTTTTCCTGAGAGCTGGGAGCACAGCAGTGTGAGGACAATCCTGGGGTGCCATATTTTTGGGTGTAAATATAGATCATAAGTGTTATTTACAAGAGTATTACAAATCTGTGCATTTAACAATTGCAAGTATGAGAGCTTTCCACTAGGGGGCAGCATAATCCTGAAATAAGCGATTTTTCCAGATTTATATCAGTTTCATCCTGGAAAATGTATTTGCATATTAGTTTCATTGAATTTGTCTTTTTCTTCTATTTTGGATCAGAATTTTGCCCGTGTGAAGATGCAGGTCACCATGTCCCTGTCCTCACTAGTTGGGACCTCGCAGAAATTTAATGAAGACTATCTGCGGAGATCCCTCAAGACCATCCTGACCTACTCCGAGGATGATCTGGAACTGCGGGACACCACCTTCCCGGAGCAGGTAATGCACCGTGCCCATGTATTTGTGCCATCTGTCCTAGACGTCTGGATGACAAGAAGCCATGATGTATATCACTTCTAATGTACAATAATCATTCAACTGCTTTTGTACAATACCAGGCACAACCCATGGACAGGGGTGGCGCTCTTTCTGTGAGAATGCAGCCATGTTTACCTACTATAGACTGTGGCCAGTGTTTGGTATTGTCCCTGGAGAGATGTGTAAGCATACTCTTATGTATGGTAGTAGCAGCAGGACTGTGAACTATGGATTTATATTCCAGGATACTATTTGGGGTATATCCTCACACTTCTGTGCTCTTGGCTTTCTGTATTGTACTGGTCTGCAGCCCCTTTCATCCTCTTACAGCTGTTCTTTGTAACCAGCAGCCTGTGACGGCTTTTACTTGGAGGGGAGGGGCTGTGGAACAGCTCAATGAAGTGCACAGCAGTGTGAGGACCTAAAGCTAGTATACCTGGCATATCTACAATATGGCTGCTAATAACTACATACATAAAGTTATGATTGTACAGAAGTCCAGCGCTGACAGCTTCCCTTTTAACCATATCTCTCCTGCAGGTTCAGGATCTGGTGTTTAATCTTCACATGATCCTGACTGATACAGTAAAGATGAAGGAGCACCAGGAGGACCCGGAGATGCTGCTGGATCTCATGTACCGGTGAGAGGATTTCTATGGCCTGTACACGGGATTACACACTAGATCAGTACAGGCGGGTTACATGTTCTCTAGCGACCTCCCGGTCAGTACAGGCGGGTTACATGTTCTCTAGCGACCTCCCGGCCCGTACAGGCGGGTTACATGTTCTCTAGCGACCTCCCGGCCCGTACAGGCGGGTTACATGTTCTCTAGCGACCTCCCAGCCTAGTGGATCGGTTCTTTTTGTTTGCACTCTCCTCCTCCTGCCCTTGTCTGTTTTCTGGAATAATCTTTACTGAGTTTTCCTACCTTCTCCTCCTGTGCCATTTTTAGTTTCTCTTGTGCTTGTTTTCCTTCTCTTGTTGGTATGGCTTCCCTGCTCGCGCCTCTGCTCGTGGGTTCCTCCCTCTACCTTCCTGTGGGCATATGGCTTTCTTGCTCCTCCGCCTTCCTTTCTCGTGGCTTTCCTGCCTCCGCCTTCCTTTCTGTGGCTGTGGCTTTCTGCTCCTCCGCCTTCCTTTCTCGTGGCTGTGGCTTTCCTGATCCTCCCCTTCTTTCTCCATGGCTGTGGTTTCCTGATCCTCCGCCTCCTTTCTCCATGGCTGTGGCTTTCCTGCTCCTCCGCCTTCCTTTCTCGTGGCTGTGGCTTTTGCTCCTCCGCCTTCCTTTCTCGTGGCTGTGGCTTTCTTGCTCCTCCGCCTTCCTTTCTCGTGGCTGTGGCTTTCCTGATCCTCCGCCTTCCTTTCTCCATGGCTGTGGCTTTCCTGATCCTCCGCCTTCCTTTCTCGTGGCTGTGGCTTTCCTGCTCCTCCGCCTTCCTTTCTCTGTGCGTGTGCTTTCTGCTCCTCCGCCTTCCTTCTGTGGCTGTGGCTTTACTGCATCCTCCGCCTTCTTTTCGTGGCTGTGGCTTTACTGCTCCTCCGCCTCCTTATCGTGGCTGTGGCTTTTTGCTCATACCTTCCTTCTCTGGCTTTCCTGCTCCTCCGCCTTCCTTTCCGTGGCCGGGCTTTCTGCTCCATTTCCCTTTTTCATGGGTGTTTTACTCGCGCTTTTCTTCGTGGACAATTTCTTTTGTATAGATTATTCATTTCTAGCTCTCCTCCTCCACTTTTTGTTCTTCGTATAACCTACATTCAGTCCTCTTGGCTCTCCTGGATCTTGCTATTCTGGATCGTCTTCTCCTGACCTTTCCCTCCTCCTCCTTCTCTATTCTGGCATTCCCTCCCTCTTGGTTGTACTGGTTAATTTGCTTTCCCCTCCATTGATGAAGCTGCTCTCTTGGAATTTTTTCTCCTCAGGGGATCGATCGATCTCACTCTTGGGTGAACTCGGCTTACTGTCCAGGGGGTCCAAAATCTGGCAACGACGGACCCAGCCCAGTGCAAACACTGAGCTCGACCAGGTGGCACCTCCTCCCTTTATATATGTGTGCATGTGCCAACCTCTGTGTTCATGCATGCCCTGTGCACCCATTGCGATGATGTGTAGTCCCATCTCCCTCCATCTTTCCTGTAGCTTACTCCGAGCTAAACATTCATACCATGACAGACAATGTATGGATATTACACAGTTGTATGATTGCTGGGACACTGACTTCCAGGCCATGCTGGAGTGTAGTGCTGGAGAGCATGCTGTATGATATATCCACTACATGGCACCGTGGTCTATTACATATATTAGATGATGGTCATCCATCCCACCATGTTTCCCATGAACATCTTAACCTCCATTCTTTCTTCCATGTTAACTTTCCATCCTCTTCCTCTCTGCCGTCTTCTAACGCTCTGTAGAACAATGAGCGCAGTCCAAACCGCAATACAGCTACATAGAGGCCGACGCTTCTCCGCTCCACCTCGGCCTGTCGCCAAAAGGTATCTGACAAGAATCGAGTGTGAGAAGTACTAATGGACGGTGCAGGGAGATGAACTTTGACTTGTAATGGGTTATAAATGATAACTTCCTGGGGGGCAGCAGTAGAGAGAGGTGACGTGTGCTGGTCACTCATTCACCCGGCTTACTACTGGATTCTGTGCCGTATTAACCAGAACTAACCCATGTGTGTGCGGAAAGATTTAGTCTTTTATAAAGAAGATGTGAGTCGTGACGTCTGGTAGGAGGGGCAGGACCATGTTTCATCGCAGTTTCCCTATTGGTAACTGACAAGGGGGGGGGGGGGGAGATATGTGCCATGGAGTCTGTTCCTCCCAATAACTGGGTAAACAGACAATGGGGAGGAGCTATATGACATTGTTCTGCACCTTCCTCTAACAACAGGGGGAAGCTATATGACATGCAGTCGCTCCACTTGTATGTTACTTTAAGATGGGAGGGACAGATGCCATTTTTCCATGTAGACAATGAGGGAGGAGCTATGTGACATCACGGCGACTTGACCACATTACTACCCCCTCATGTCCATGTCTCGTTAGTACACCAGCACCATTACCAGCATCAGGATGTGACATCCTCTTCTCTCTGTGCAGCTGTTACACCGAGGAGCTGGCGCTGCAGTGGGTGTCAGTGCCACCCCAGTACGTGAAGCGGCTCTCAGCCAGGCCTGGTTCTTCTTCCAGCTCATGGTAAGTGGCTCTGGATGGAAGGTGGTAAACTGGTAGGTGACACATCTTACATCATCTTGTTCTCTTCCGTATTTAGTCCAAGAGCTGACACTGCACCTCCATAACTTGAGCGGCTGGACGCGCCCCGGGCACAGAGGTTCCCGGAGAGGTTCGTGGATGACATATCGGCACTTGTTGTGTAACGTCTGCACTGAGATCACCAGCCGATACCTCAGGTGCGATTTGTAGTATTTTATTATTAGAAGGGTGTCAGGAAGTGTTCATGAAGCATCCAGTAGAGCGGCATCTCCTTCTTACTTTGTCTAGTATTTCAACTCTGCAATACCAGGGACAGCCTGTAATAAGGGTGATGCTGTTCTTGGATGTTGCCTGCGTTTTTCTTCCATTAATACAAGAGTTAACCTTAACGTCTCTCTCATCTTAAGGATGCAGAATTTGCGGAGAGGCTGACAGCAGCTTGGCCTTCTTCCTCAATGAACCTCTTGTCCCTGATGGATCGAGGATTTGTATTTGCACTCATCCGATCCTACTACAAGCAGGTAATCGTCACATGTGCCCACAACTCGTTCTAGTGGGTACCTTGTGCTCGGATCAGTGCGACCCCACTAGTCAGAGCTGTGTATACCAGTTGGTGGGCTGCATAGACTGTCCTTCTCCTACGTGTGATGTCATATTTTATAGATTAACACTAAATTGCCAAAGCACCAAACCCGAATCTTCTGATTCCATGCGCATGGACTGATCGCATCGTGTGCTCACATGAACACTACGTCTCCCTCAACCTGCCCTGGGGCGCTTCCCCACCCAACTCTCCCTCCCCTCTATTTATCCACTACATCACAGGTAAGTGACCCGAAATGTAACACCAGGTACCGCGCCATTACAATAGAGCAATCGATGTAAGGTTTTGGGCATCCGCCAACCTACTGACTGTTTCAATCCTAGAGTTCAGTCTTCTCCAGCCCGGCCCAGGATAAGACGGTCACCAATATGTTTGAGCTCTCAGTACCGTTTAGGCAGCACCACTTTCTGTCCGGAGTTATCTTGACGGAGCTCGCCCTGATAATGGAGCCCGATGTGAAGGGTGAGTCCTGTATCGCCCTGTGCTCTTTGTGATCATCATCAGGGCATCAGGGCACCTTCTGGTATCATTACATGATTAGTGGGGGTCCGCCACCATATTCTACCATTATGGCGCCTCTAGCCTCTCCCTGAGCCAGCCAGCCAGGGGCTGTTAAAAAAATGCACCTGTATGGCGGACGGATCTGCAGGTAGGTGAAGGGCGTGGTGGTCCTAGCAGTCACCACTCATATTCTGTTCTACAACCTTGTCAGAGATCTCTGCTTGCAGTCTGTGAATGGGGACACTCTTGTTTTACCTCCAGAGGATGAAAAACTGTACAGACCAAATACTCTATAGCTGATGGTTTGTACAGTGTTTTCATTCTTGATCATCCCAGTCATTAATTTGTCTGTGCAATAAGACAGAAGATTTTCTGCTACCCTTGAGCTGAACAATGGGACCACAAACATGAATGGAACAATAGACATAACCACTCTGTTCAGTTTCATATCTTGTCCTATACACTGCTAAAAGGACATCGGACCCCCCACCACCACCAAGATGAGGCGCTCACTAAACCCCTTTTTAGGCTTATCAATGCTTTATTGTAATGTGGTTCCAAAATGGAAGGGACGTGTTTTAAAATGTCAGGAATAAACTTGATTATTTCTTTTGACTCTTCTCTGCAGAGTATTTTTCCTCCAGAAGAAGGCGATCAGCACCCTACATAACCTGTGTGCAGCCACGACACTGACCCGCGCTACCACGGAGCCTGCCGTCATGCGAGCATTTCCTATCATATCTGCCATTGATCGGCATTGTCCTGGAGACTCTGCCCCAGCTCTATGACTTCACCGGTAAGGATCTATTCACTGCACATTACTAGCATGAGAACACAGACCTCTGAAGGCTACAAAGAGGGAATCTACAAAGAGGATGATATGCAAAATTCTGATTGCAGTCAGTGAGTAGGGAACCGGCATGGTGTCATACAGACAGAAGTGAGCTCTGTCATTTGTTAGATATGATCGGGACAGACTGATCATTCACTGACAACAAGCTGAGATCCTGGATTTGGAACACAAAATATGTCGGTAATTTGCTGAATGTGTTTGCGTGGTAACACTCTTTCCCCCTCTCAGCAGATCCACATGCCCAGAGGGCTCGCCATGCCTCTTCCATGATGGAGAAGTGGACTCTGATGGGGGCACCATCAGTCAGACAGTGGCATGGCCATAGGGGGTCTCCATTACCTACCGTGCAGAAGACCACAAGTTTCCCTTTCCTCCTGCTGTAAGTGTAGAAATAATTCTGCGCATGCTGGTATAGTGAATCCGACCTTTGTGTTGTGGTGGGCTATACAGTTCTCTTCCTCCCCGCAGCCTCACCGTCCCGGCAGTGCCTCTCTGCGAGTCCAGCCGTAACCTCTGGTTTGTGCCCTTTGGGTGCTGAAGAATGCAGAGCAGGACTGTTGCACCGCTGGTTCTCCAGCCTGTCCGTCATACAGCTGACCCGGGTGCTGGAGCTCCTGAGTCTTTGTGTGTCCTGTTTCCAGTACAAGGTGAGACATGGGAAATACCCACCTCCTTTACAATACAATCTTTCCCTTATGGCGGTGCCCTCCTCTTGCTCCATCGCTCCACCCTCCCACACCATGGCGCCATCTCCTCTTGCTCAATCGCTCTGCCCTCCCGCCATGGCGGCACCCTCCTCTTGCTCCATCGCTCCGCCATGGCGGCACCCTCCTCTTGCTCCATCCCTCCGACCCTCCGCCATGGCGGCACCCTCCTCGTGCCTCATCCCTCCGACCTCCCGCCATGGCGGCACCTCCTCTTGCTTGCTTGGTGGCTTCCACTTTATAATTTTTATACTTTATTGGTGATTTTCGTCTGCAGGGTAAGAAAGCATTTGAGCGGATAAACAGCCTGACCTTTAAGAAATCTCTGGATATGAAGGCGGAGACTGGAGGAGGCCATACTGGGAACCATCGGTGCCCGCCAGGACATGGTGAAAACGTAGCCGAGGTGAGGAGCCATTTAGTAGTGTGGTGCCTTCTCTTTTTCAGCTTCCTGAATATGATGTGACTAGTGTGACCACATTGACCCAAAAATCTGGCCTAATACCTTGACCAGTGCCCCCTTTATCCCTTCCAGAGCGCAGCCCCTATGCAACCCAGGAGAACGTACGATGGGAGGAAGAACGTTACCCAGGAAGCCGAGCAGCGGAGAAAACCGAGAAGTGAGTCCAGAAACCCCTCTTAAGGTGCGGAGTAATAACCTATATGTGTCTTATGTGGCCCCCACTTTTATTTCAGGTCCCAGGCAGAGAGAGAACTCGAAATACAGTGGATGGAAATATGGCGACTGAGGCCAACCTGGTGGTGTGGACACCCTGGAGATCATTGTGCAGGTAGGTGAAAGACCCAGGTCACTCTACCATGTGAGATTTTTGGATTCTGGGTTTTTCCTGCTGTAGTTCTGGTACACGGAGCTTATTATCCATGTGGCTTGTAGACGGTCATGCTGTTGAGAGAGGAGAGCGTCCTGGGAGGTGTGCTGAAGGTCCTACTGGTAGCATGAGCTGTAACCAGAGCGCCTGTACCTGCAGCACTGCTTCACAAGCCAGAGGGCGCTAGTGAGCAAGGTGAGCAAAACCCTCAGCCTATCCTCATTCTCCCTTCCGGGTCAGTACTGAGGTCTCATGTTCTCCCACTTTCCTTCAGTTCCCGGAGATGCTGTTTGAAGACGACACAGAACTGCTCCGATCTCTGTCTCCGCCTCTGCGCCACTGCAGCAGTGTATAAGCAGCGTGCGGACCCACGCCAGCGCCTCGCTCTACCTGCTCATGAGGCAAAACTTTGAAATTGGGAGTGTAAGTGATCTCAACCCAAATCTGCTATCCATATTGATATGACTGTGCAAAATATTTATATTCCAAGATCGTAGCTTCTCACTGGGGGCGGCTCTGCGGTTTAATTCTTCAATTCTCCCCTCTTCTTGTATTGCGTTTCAAAATGCAATGTGAACGCCATGTGTGAACACGGCCACAACCTCAAACCTGCGCAGCTTTTCCTGAGAGCGGGACACAGCAGTGTGAGGACAATCCTGGGGTGACATATTTTTGGGGGTGTAAATATAGATCATAAGTGTTATTATAAGTTTTACAAATCTGTGCATTTAACAATTGCAAGTGAGAGCTTTCCACTAGGGGCAGCATAATCCTGAAATAAGCGATTTTTCCAGATTTATATCAGTTTCATCCTGGAAAATGTATTTGCATATTAGTTTCATTGAATTTGTCTTTTTCTTCTATTTTGGATCAGAATTTTGCCCCGTGTGAAGATGCAGGTCACCAGTCCCGTCCTCACTAGTTGGGACCTCGCAGAAATTTAATGAAGACTATCGCGGAGATATCCCTCAAGACTATCCGACCTACTCCGAGGATGATCTGGAACTGCGGGACACCACCTTCCCGGAGCAGGTAATGCACCGCGCCCTGTATTTGTGCCATCTGTCCTAGACGTTGGATGACAAGAAGCCATGATGTATATCACTTCTAATGTACAATAATCATTCAATGCTTTTGTACAATACCGGCCAACCCATGGACAGGGGTGGCGCTCTTTCTGTGAGAAGCAGCCATGTTTACCTACTATAGACTGTGGCCAGTGTTTGGTATTGTCTGGAGAGGTGTAAGCATACTCTTATGTATGGTAGTAGCAGCAGGACTGTGAACTATGGATTATATTCCGGATACTATTTGGGGTATATCCTCACACTTCTGTGCTCTTGGTTCTGTATTGTACTAGTCTGCAGCCCTTTATCCTCTTACAGCTGTTCTTTGTAACCAGCGCTGTGACGGCTTTTACTTGGAGGGGAGGGGCTGTGGAGCAGCTCAATGAAGTGCACAGCAGTGTGAGGACCTAAAGCTAGTATACCTGGAATATCTACAATATGGCTGCTAATAACTACATACATAAAGTTATGATTGTACAGAGTCCAGCGCTGCTACCTGCATGGTCAGACCTGCTGACAGCTTCCCTTTAACCATATCTCTCCTGCAGGTTCAGGATCTGGTTGTTTAATCTTCACATGATCCTGACTGATACAGTAAAGATGAAGGAGCACCAGGAGGACGGAGATGCTGACTGGTATCATGTACCGGTGAGAGGATTTCTATGGCTGTACACGGGTTACACACTAGATCAGTAAGGCCGGTTACATGTTCTCTAGTGACTCCCGGTCGTACAGGCAGGTTACATTTCTCTAGAACCTCCCGGTCAGTACAGGCAGGTTACATGTTCTCTAGCGACCTCCCGGTCCAGTACAGGCAGGTTACATCTTCTATGCAACCTCCCGGCCGTACAGGCGGTTAATGTTCTCTAGCGACCTCCGGTCAGTACAGGAGGTTACATGTTCCCTAGCGACCTCCGGCCCGTACAGGCAGGTACATGTCTCTAGCGACCCTCCGGTCAGTGCAGGCAGGGTTTCATGTTCTCTAGCGACCTCCGGCCTACAGGCAGGTTACAGTGTCTTAGCGACCTCCGGCAGTACAGGCAGGTTACATGTTCTCTAGCGACTCCCGGTCGTACAGGCAGGTTACATGTTCTCTAGCGACCTCCGGTCAGTTACAGGGTTACATGTTCTCTAGCGACCTCCCGGTCAGTACAGGCGGGTTACATGGTTCTCTAGCGACCTCCCGGCCGTACAGGAGGTTACATGTTCTCTAGCGACCTCCGGCCCGTACAGGCAGGTTACATGTTCTTAGCGACCTCCCGGTCAGTGCAGGCAGGACATGTTCTAGCGACCTCCCGGTCAGTACAGGCGGGTACATGTTCTCTAGCGACCTCCCGGTCGTACAGGCAGGTGACATGTTCTCTAGCGACCTCCGGTCAGTACAGGCAGGTTACATGTTCTCTAGCGACCTCCCGGTCTGTACAGGCAGGTTAATGTTCTCTAGCGACCTCCCCGTCTGTACAGGCGGGTGACATGTTCTCTAGGACTCCCCGTCTGTACAGGCGGGTGACATGTTCTCTAGCGACCTCCCCGTCTGTACAGGCGGGTGACATGTTCTCTAGCGTCCTCCCCGTCTGTACAGACCGATTTATAGTATCTTGATATTTATGTTGTGTGCCACGTTCCCATTTCAGGATAGCTAAAGGCTACCAGAACTCTCCAGATCTACGCCTGACATGGCTTCAGAACATGGCTGCCAAGCACACGGAGCGTGGAAACCATGCTGAGGCCGCACACTGCCTGGTACATGGAGCAGCCCTGGTATCTGAGTATCTCAGCATGATTGAGGATGCCCGGCACCTGCCTGTGGGGTGTGTTAGCTTCCAGGTACTGTGACAATGACTGGTAATATGGTGGCATATAGTGTTACACTCCTGCTTGACCTATATGTATCCGTGCAGAGCATATCCTCCAATGTGCTGGAAGAGTCCGCCGTGTCAGATGATGTTGTGTCTCCGGATGAAGAAGGGATCTGTGCCGGGAAGTATTTCACTGAGGCCGGGCTGGTGGGACTGCTGGAGCAAGCCTGTGCCAGCTTCACCATGGTGAGGACATTACAGGAACTGCTCTCTAACCTGTGGAACTACAACTCTCATCATGTATCCCGGCTGCTACCTGTATGTGTGGTGACTTTATTGTCTTTCCTCAGGGCTCTTTGTTTGAGGCGGTGAACGAGGTCTATAAAATTCTCATCCCCATCTATGAAGCTCATCGGGACTACAAGAAGCTGGCATCTGTCCACGGAAAACTGCAGGAGGCCTTCAACAAGATCAACAACCAGGTAGGTAAATCCCTGAGACCCCCAGATAGCTCGAAGTACACAGGGTGCCCCCAGTCCTGAAACACAGCAGACTCTACATGTATGGAAACCAGAGCGGAGCAATGCAAGCGTACAGCCCCAGTCATCTCCTGGTGCTGCCCGCTCATTGCTGATGTAGTCATGTTGTGGAAATGATTGGGGTCACTGTTTTGTTACTGCGTGCAATGATTTCTTATTCTTCTTACTCTTGTCTCTTTCCCTCCACTGTTTTGTTTCACATTCGTGTATCTGCTGCAAACAATCCCAGCTTCTCTTCCATCTTGCACGCTCATTTTTTTCCCACTCGTACACTCGCATCTGTGTTCAGTCCTTTTCACTATGGCACACACTCCCTTCTGCCCCAGCGCACCCACTCGCTCATTTTTGCACTTCTACAATCTTGTGCGTTCCTTTTTGCCCTGGCATGCGCTCCCTCCATTTTGCGCTGGCATGCTCATTCCTATTCGCCATGACACCCGATCACCCTGACACCCACTCGCCCCATTTTGCGCTGGCACGCTCATTCCTATTCGCCTCCGGGTGATCGCGGTTTGATCGGGTGGTCATGGCGAAAGGAATGAGCTTGCCAGCGCAAAATGGAGGGAGCGCATGCCAGGGCAAAAAGGAACGCACAAGATTGTAGAAGTGCAAAAATGAGCGAGTGGGTGCGCTGGGGCAGAAGGGAGTGTGTGCCATAGTGAAAAGGACTGAACACAGATGCGAGTGTACGAGTGGGAAAAAATGAGCGTGAAGAGGAAGAGAAGCTGGGATTGTTTGCAGTCAGATACACGAATGTGAAACAAAACATGGAGGGAAAGAGACAAGAGTAAGAAGAATAAGAAATCATTGCACGCAGTAACAAAACAGTGACCCCAATCATTCCACAACATGAGACATCAGCAATGAGCGGGCAGCACCAGGAGATGACTGGGGCTGTACGCTTGCATTGCTCCGCTCTGGTTTCCATACATGTAGAGTCTGCTGTGTTTCGGACTGGGGGCACCCTGTGTACTTCGAGCTATCTGGGGTCTCAGGGTTTACCTACCTGGTTGTTGATCTTGTTGAAGGCCTCCTGCAGTTTTCCGTGGACAGATGCCAGCTTCTTGTAGTCCCGATGAGGCTTCATAGATGGGGATGAGAATTTTATAGACCTCGTTCACCGCCTCAAACAAAGAGCCCTGAGAAAGACAATAAAGTCACCACACATACAGGTAGCAGCCGGGATACATGATGAGAGTTGTAGTTCCACAGGTTAGAGAGCAGTTCCTGTAATGTCCTCACCATGGTGAAGCTGGCACAGGCTTGCTCCAGCAGTCCCACCAGCCCGGCCTCAGTGAAATACTTCCCGGCACAGATCCCTTCTTCATCCGGAGACACAACATCATCTGACACGGCGGACTCTTCCAGCACATTGGAGGATATGCTCTGCACGGATACATATAGGTCAAGCAGGAGTGTAACACTATATGCCACCATATTACCAGTCATTGTCACAGTACCTGGAAGCTAACACACCCCACAGCAGGTGCCGGGCATCCTCAATCATGCTGAGATACTCAGATACCAGGCTGCTCCATGTACCAGGCAGTGTGCGCGCCTCAGCATGGTTTTCCACGCTCCGTGTGCTTGGCAGCCATGTTCTGAAGCCATGTCAGGCGTAGATCTGGAGAGTTCTGGTAGCCTTTAGCTATCCTGAAATGGGAACGTGGCAACAACATAAATATCAAGATACTATAAATCGGTCTGTACAGACGGGGAGGACGCTTAGAGACATTCACCCTGCCTGTACAGAGGGGAGGTCGCTAGAGAACATGTCACCTGCCCTGTACAGACGGGAGGTCGCTAGAGACATGTCACCTGCCTGTACGACGGGAGGTCGCTAAGAGAACATGTCACCCTGCCTGTACAGACGGGAGAGGTCGCTAGAGAACATGTACCGCTGTCGACGGGAGTCGCTAGAGAACATGTAACCCGCCTGTACGGCCGGGAGGTCGCTAGAGAACATGTAACCCGCCTGTACGCCGGGAGGTCGCTAGAGAACATGTAACCCGCCTGTACTGACCGGGAGGTCGCTAGAGAACATGTACCTGCCGTACAGACGGGGGAGGTCGCTAGAGAACATGTAACCGCCTGTACGGGCCGGGGAGGTCGCTAGAGAACATGTAACCGCCTGTACGGGCCGGGAGGTCGCTAGAGAACATGTCACCGCCTGTAGACCGGGAGGTCGCTAGAGAACATGTAACCGCCTGTACAGACGGGAGGTCGCTAGAGAGACATGTACCCCCTGTACTGACCGGGAGGTCGCTAGAGAACATGTACACTGCTCTGTACGACGGGAGGTCGCTAGAGAACATGTACCTGCCTGTACTGGGGGAGGTCGCTAGAGAACATGTAACCTGCCTGTAGGGCCGGGGAGGTCGCTAGAGAACATGTAACCTGTGTACCGGACGGTCGCTAGAGAACATGTAACCCGCCATTTGTACTGACCGGGAGGTCGCTAAGAGAACATGTAACCCGCCTGTACTGATCTAGTGTGTAATCCGTGTACAGGCCATAGAAATCCTCTCACCGTACATGAATCCAGCAGCATCTCCGGGTCCTCCTGGTGCTCCTTCATCTTTACTGTATCAGTCAGGATCATGTGAAGATTAAACACCAGATCCTGAACCTGCAGGAGAGATATGGTTAAAAGGGAAGCTGTCAGCGCTGGACTTCTGTACAATCATAACTTTATGTATGTAGTATTAGCAGCCATATTGTAGATATGCAGGTATACTAGCTTTAGGTCCTCACCTGCTGTGCACTTCATTGAGCGTCTCCACAGCCCCTCCCCTCCAAGTAAAAGCCGTCACAGGCTGCTGTTACAAAGAACAGCTGTAAGAGGATGAAAGGGCTGCAGACAGTAACAATACAGAAGCCAAGAGCACAGAAGTGTGAGGATATACCCCAAATAGTATCCGGAATATAAATCCATAGTTCACAGTCCTGCTGCTACTACCATACATAAGAGTATGCTTACATCTCTCCAGGACAATACCAAACACTGGCCACAGTCTATAGTAGGTAAACATGGCTGCATTCTCACAGAAAGAGCGCACCCCTGTCCATGGGTTGTGCCTGGTATTGTACAAAAGCAGTTGAATGATTATTGTACATTAGAAGTGATATACATCAGGCTTTTGTCATCCAGACGTCTAGGACAGATGGCACAAATATGGGCCGGTGCATTACCTGCTCGGGAAGGTGGTGTCCCGCAGTTCCAGATCATCCTCGGAGTAGGTCA
This sequence comes from Engystomops pustulosus, assembly GCA_019512145.1. NCBI lineage: Eukaryota > Metazoa > Chordata > Amphibia > Anura > Leptodactylidae > Engystomops > Engystomops pustulosus. The sequence continues at coordinate 18,454 of WNYA01001517.1, forward strand.
GGTGGTCTTGAGGGATACTCCGCAGATAGTCTTCATTAAATTTCTGCGAGGTCCCAACTAGTGAGGACAGGGACATGGTGACCTGCATCTTCACACGGGCAAAATTCTGATCCAAAATAGAAGAAAAAGACAAATTCAATGAAACTAATATGCAAATACATTTTCCAGATGAAAACTGATATAAATCTGGAAAAATCGCTTATTTCAGGATTATGCTGCCCCTAGTGGAAAGCTCTCACTTGCAATTGTTAAATGCCCAGATTTGTAAACCTTTAAATAACACTTATGATCTATATTTACACCCAAAAATTTGTCACCCCAGGATTGTCCTCACACTGCTGTGCTCCCAGCTCTCAGGAAAAGCTGTGCAGGTTTGAGGTTGTGGCCGTGTTCACACATGGCTTCACATTGCATTTTGAAACGCAATAAAGAAGAGGGGAGAATTGAAGTAAAACCGCAGAGCGCGCCCCCAGTGAGAAGCTACGATCTTGGAATATAATACTTTACATGGATAGCAGATTTGGGTTGTAGATCACTTACACTCCCAATTTCAAAGTTTTGCCTCATGAGCAGGTAGAGCGAGGCGCTGGCTGGGTCCGCACGCTGCTTATACAGCTGCTGCAGTGGCGCAGGAGGCGAGACAGAGATCGGAGCAGTTCTGTGTCGTCTTAAAAGCATCTCCGGGAACTGAGAGGAAGAGAGAAACATGGACCTCAGTACTGACCCGGAAGGGAGAATGAGGAAGGCTGAGGGTTTTGCTCACCTTGCTCACTAGCGCCCTCTGGCTTGTGAAGCAGTGCTGCAGGTACAGGCGCTCTGGTTACAGCTCATGCTAAGCAGTAGGACCTTCAGCACACCTCCCAGGACGCTCTCCCTCATCTCAGACAGCATGACCGTCTACAGACACATGGATAATAAGCTCCGTGTACCAGAACTACAGCAGGAAAACCCAGAATCCAAAAATCTCACATGGTAGAGTGACCGGGTCTTTCACCTACCTGCACATGATCTCCAGGGTGTCCAGCACCACCAGGTGGCCTCAGTCGCCTATTCCTCCACTGTGATTTCGAGTTCTCTCTCTGCCTGGGACCTGAAATAAAAGTGGGGGCCACATAAGACACTATAGGTTATTACTCGCACCTTAAGAGGGGTTTCTGGACTCACTTCTCGGTTTTCTCGCTGCTCGGCTTCCACTGGTAACGTTCTTCCTCCCATCGTACGTTCTCCTGGGTTGCATAGGGGCTGCGCTCTGGAAGGGATAAAGGGGCACTGGTCAAGGTATTAGGCCAGATTTTTGGGTCAATGTGGGTCACACTAGTCACATCATATTCAGGAAGCTGAAAAAGAGAAGGCACCAACTAACTAAATGGCTCCTCACCTCGGCTACGTTTCACCATGTCCTGGCGGGCACCGATGGTTCCCAGTATGGCCTCCTCCAGTCTCGCCTTCATATCCAGAGATTTCTAAAGGTCAGGCTGTTTATCCGCTCAAATGCTTTCTTACCCTGCAGACAAAATCACCAATAAGTATAAAAATTATAAGTGGAAGCCACCAAGCAAGCAAGAGAGGTGCCGCCATGGCGGGAGGTCGGAGGATGGAGCAAGAGGAGGGTGCCGCCATGGCGGAGGTCGGAGCGATGGAGCAAGAGGAGGTGCCGCCATGGCGGAGGGCAGGGATGAGCAAGAGGAGTGCGCCATGGGAGGCGGAGGGGATGGAGCAAGAGGAGGTGCCGCCATAGGGGGGGAGGGGAGCAAGAGGAGGTGCCGCCATCAGGCGAGGATGAGCAAGGAGGTCGCAGCGGAGCGAAGGATGGAGAGGAGGTGCCATGCGGGAGCGATGGGCGAGTGGCATCAGCTGAGCAGAGAGTGGCATCGGCGGGATGGAGCAAGAGGAGGTGCCGCCATGGCGAGCGATGCAGATGCTCGAGGATGAGGGCTGCGCAATGGCGGGAGGGCGGAGGGATGGAGCAAGAGGAGGTGCGCCATGCGGGCGGATTGAGCAAGAGGAGGGCCGCCATAAGGAAAAGATGTATTGTAAAGAGGTGGGTATTCCCATGTCTACCTTGTAGAACAGGACACACAAAGACTCAGAGCTCCCAGCACCCGGGTCATGTATGACGGACAGGCGGAGAACCAGGGTGCAGACAGTCCTCTTGCGTTCTTCAGCACCCAAGGCACAAACAAGAGTTACGGCTGGACTCGGCAGAGAGGGCACTGCCCGGACGGTGAGCGTTGGGGAGGAAGAGACTGTAAGACCACACAACACAAGGTATGGATTCACTATAACCAGCATGCACAGAATTTTTTCTACACTTACAGCAGAGGAAGGGGAAACTTGTGGTCTCTGCACGTAGGTAATGGAGACCCCGCTATGGCCTGCACTGTCTGACTGATGGTGCCCCCATCAGAGTCCACTTCATCCATCATGGAAGAGGCATGGCGGAGCCCTCTGGGCATGTGGATCTGCTGAGAGGGGGAAAGAGTGTTACCAACGCACAAATTACCGACATATTTGTGTTCCAAATCCAGATCTCAGCTTGTTGCAGTGAAGGTGTCAGTGTCCCGATCATATCTAAAAAATGACAGAGCTCACTTCGTCTGTATGAAACCATGCCGTGTTCCCCTCACTGACGCAATCAGAGATTTTGCATATCATCCATTTGTAGATTCCCTCTTTGTAGCCTTCAGAGGTCTGGTTCTCATGCTAGTAATGTGCAGTGAATAGTCCTTACCGGTGAAGTCATAGAGCTGGGGCAGAGTCTCCAGGACAATGCCGATCAATGGAGGATAGATAGGAAATGCTCTCATGACGCAGGCTGTGGTAGCGCGGGTCAGTGTCGTGGCTGCACAGCAGGTTGTTAGGGTGTGATGCCGCTTCTGGCGGGAAAAATACTCTGCAAGAGAAAAGAGTCAAAAGAAATAATCAAGATTCATTGACCTTTTTAAAACACGCCCCTTCACATTTGGAACCACATTACAATAAAGCATTGATAAGCCTTAAAAGGGTTTAGTGAGCGCCTCATTTGGTGGTGGTGGGGGGTCCGATGTCCTATTATTAGCAGTGTATAGGACAGAGATATGAAGACTGAACAGAGTGGTTAGTCTATTGTTCCATTCATGTTGTGGTGGCCATTGTTCAGCTCAGGGGTAGATCAGAAAATCTTCTGTCTTAGCGCAGACAAATTAATGCTGGGATGATCAAGAATGAAACAACTGTAACAAACCATCAGCATGGAAGTATTTGGTCTGTACAGTTTTTCATCCTCTGGAGGTAAAACAAGAGGGTCCCCATTCCCAGACTGCAAGCAAGATCTCTGCACTGTTGTAGCAGAAAATGTGTGGTGACTGCTAGGACCACCAAGCCTTCACCTACCTGCAGATCCGTCCGCCATACAGGTGCATTTTCAACAGCCCCTGGCTGGCTGGCTCAGGGAGGCGGTAGAGCGCCATAATGGTAGAATAGGTGCGGACCCCACACTAAGTAATGATGACTAGAAGAGGTGTGCCCTGAGTGATGATCACCAAGAGCGACATGGCGATCAGGATACACCCTTCACACATCGGGCTCCAATATCAGGGCGAGCTCCGTCAGATAACCGGACGAAAAGTGGTGTGCTAAACGGTACTGGAGCTCAACAGATTGGTGACCGTCTTATCCTGGGCCGGGCGTGGAGAAGACGAACCTAGGATTGAACAGTCAGTGGTGGCGGATGCCCAAAACCTACTCGACAGCTCTATGTGATGGCGCGGTCCCGGGTACATTGGGGCCACTTACCTGTGAGTAGTGGAAATAGAGGGGAGGGAGAGTTGGGTGGGGAGAGGGCGCCACAGGGCCAGGTTGAGGAGATCGGTACTGTGAGCACACGATGCGGATCAAGCGGAGACTGGCGATAGAGATGGTGGGGTTTGGAAATTTAGTGTTAATCTAAATATGACACGGGAGCACGGAAAGGCGTCTCTGCAGCCCACCAAGGCACAGCTCTGATAGTGGGGTCCACTGATCGAGCACACCCACTCGCCCCATTTTGCGCTGGCACGCTCATTCCTATTCGCCATGACTCCCGATCACCCTGACACCCGCACACCCACTCGCCCCATTTTGCAGGCCTGGCGGGATTGATCCTTAACGCTCATTCCTATTCGCCGAGACTCCCGATCACCCGACACCGCACACCCACGCCCCATTTTGCGCTGGCACGCTCATTCCTATTGCATGACTCCCGATCACCCTGACCCGCACACCACTCGCCCCATTTTGCGCTGGCACGCTCATTCCTATTCGCCATGACTCCGATCACTGGACACCCGCACACCACTCGCCCATTTGTGCTGGCACGCTCATTCCTATTCGCCATGACTCCCGATCACCCTGACACCCGCACACCCTCCCTCTGATGCAGCCTCGCCCCTCAACACTTTCTTGTCCCACTTTCTCCAAAGTTTCTACGTTTTGGCTCCAGATTTTTGCCTCTTCCTGTGACTGATCTATTTTTCTCCTCTTTGTTTTTTCCCTGCTGCTCCCGGGCAGATCACAAGCTGGGAGGTAGGAAGTGTGATATTAACCAGTATCTCATGTGTTCACCGCGCTTTTCTTACCCACAACCACCTGCTGCACAGCAGCTAACCCCTCACTGTCCCGGTACAATGCCGGCATCTACTTATGCAATGGGGAAACCTGATATATAGGCCATAGGGAAATAACATGCCCATCCCGCTGACGGGCACCAATGCCAAATCTGAGCAGCTGGGTCCTATTGCATAATTAGAGCAGATGAAGATGAGCTTTGTATATGTGTGCACATGACATGAGCGGTGGGTCACGGGTTAGCGGGTATGAGAGGTGTTAGCATGTTTGGGGCGGGAAGGTTGTGAGACAGTAGCCTGTATTCTGTGCATGTGTGCACCTGTGTAGATGTACTGCACTCATAACTGCACCAAAGTTTCTGTAGGTCTGTGTGTACCCATCATGTATGCCTAGCATTAGCACCATGTAAGGATCTTCTCCACCTCAAACAATCCCCCTAGTACACTGATACATTTACAGGATTGGTGGTAAAATCATGGCTCCCTTACACAGTGACCCATGTCCTCATATTGCAGCTCGGCCTCAAAGAAGAGCTGTAATACCACACACAACCTGTGCTTAGGCAGGGCGCTATGTCCGGAAGAAAGAAGCCATGTTTCTTGTTATCCTACACCTTATTAAACACCCAGCTTTCCCATAATCCGATCCTCTGCTCACCTGTCACAAAAGGCTTCTGCGTGGCATATAATGGATGGGTTCACGCATCGGCTAGCCACACACAGTAATATTTATTTATTTGCCCCGTTGTCCCTATGATATCACATTGTGTGCTTCAATCACATCAGATTTCCATTTTTAATTGTGTATCTTTCTTTTTTTTTTTTTTCCCCCACCATCTGCCTCCTTGTGGAAATTACGGTGAGTATGAGGAATCAGTTCTTGCACTACACCATCATCATGGTTTATCACCACAACCTCAGCCCACACGTATATCACACAGTTTCTACAGTGATCTATGGCTCCTCAGCCCAGATCCCCCTGTCCATGTGAGATTGCATGAGGAGCTCTTTTATCAGCTATACATGTGTGTAATATATATATATATATCTCTATTAGTGTGAATGCTAACCTAAAGGGGTTGGCCACTTCACCTCATGAGGTAACTTCCCAGTATACACCTATTGATAGTTCTGCTCCGCTTTCTTGATATGTAAAGTGACGTCTCCTGTCATTTACCTCATCAGATTCCTGTCCATAAAATGGCCGCAGATGGAGGGTCATGTCATCTCCAAGTGTCCATGAGCAATCACCCGTTAGAGATCTAGAGATCACATGACCCTCCATCTGCGGCCATTTTATGGACTGGAATCTCTGGCTGATGAGGTAACAGACAGGAGACTTCACTTTACAGATCAAGAAAGCGGAGCAAAACTATTACTATATTGTCAAATTATATGATTTTTGGTGTGTGTGGGAACAGGATATCAGGTAAAGTGACCAACCCCTTTAACCTCTTAACGACGTCCCTGGTCAGCTGCGGGTGCATGGAGAGGGCTCACAGGCTGAGCCCTCTCCATAGCCGGTAAGTCTTAGCTGCATATCGCAGCAAAGACTTACCGGTAACACCCGCGATCGGTGCCAGCATTACCGGGTGTTAACCCGCACATCACTGCCACCATCTTGTTGGAGATCATCGCTCCCAGTGATGTCATCGGCAAGGCCGGCTCTAGGTTTGGGAGTCATAGTGGGCCCCTTCGTGGGCCGCCAACTAGTGGCCACACTGCCCCACCTCCCCCTGCAGACACACTTATAGCGACACTGGTACAATTGATCCGTCGGCCCGAGTGGGCCCCGGCACTTACCCGGTTGTCATGACAGCCTCGGGTCTTCCAGGGCTGTCTGGATTTAACCCATTCATTACTTTGTGCTAATTGTAGTATGGCAGTATATGGTGGGATCAGACCACCTAGGGTTAAAGTACCCTAGGGGGGGTCTGAAAAATTTAATAAAAGTAAAAATAAAAAGTCTAATTAAAAAAAGAAAATCAAATAACCCCCCCCCCCCCCCCTTTCCCTAGAACTGATGTTAATAAACAGTAAAAATCTTAAACACAATAGGTATTGTGGTGTCCGGAAATGCCCGATCTATCAAAATATATAATAACGGTTTTTCACTACATTTAACCTTGTAACAGAAAAAGGCACTTTTTTGACATTTTGAAAAAAAATTAAAAGTGATTAGAAGGTTGTACTGCCCTAAAAATGCTCACATTGTAAAGTTCATCAAAAGTCCCAAAAAAATGACACCACCCACAGCTCCAACACCAAAGTATGAAAAGGTTTTTTTTTAATGTATGAAAACCTTAAAACCTATATAAATGTGGTATCCCTGTGATCACATCGACCCAAAGAATAAAGTAGACATGTCATTTGTGGCGCACAGTGAAAGCTGTAAAATCCAAGCTCACAAGAAAACGAAGCAAATGCCTTTTTTCACCAATTTCACTGCATTTGGAATGGAAGAATAAATACCATCACTATGAAGTGCAGAAAACAAGTGGTTAAAGTGCAGGGCCAGTAGCTGTTTATTTTCTCTTTTACTATGTTTCCATATAATATTTACATCCACCCTAACAAATAATATGTTTTGTGCAGAACTTCAGCGGATGTTTGGGACATATTTTCGTGTGGGGTTTTATGGTTCCAAATTTGGTGACTTGGACGAGCAGGAGTTTGTGTATAAAGAACCGTCCATCACTAAACTGGCGGAGATCTCGCACCGCCTGGAGGTAAGTGCTGGGGAGCAGTCTGTGTGACCGTGTGTATATGTGTATATATATATCTATCCCATAGATAGAAAATACATATATTATACATTATATGAGATTTATCAGAAGTGTCTGAGAGCAAAACTGTTCCAGTTGCTTTTGGCAACCTCTTAGAGCTCAACTTTCTGTGTTTAGGGGGGGTGACGCGTCGCCTGTCTGTTCCGCTGGTGTTTAGGGGGGGGACGCACACCTGTCTGTCCGCTGTGTGTTTAGGGGGGGACGCGCGCCTGTCTGCGCTGTGTGTTTAGGGGGGGACGCGCCCTGTCTTCGCGTGTGTTTAGGGGGGGACGCACACCTGTCTTTCGCTGTGTGTTTAGGGGGGGGGGCGCACACCTGTCTCGCTGTGTTTTAGGGGGGAGGGTGCGCCCCTGTCTCTCTGTGTGTTTAGGGGGGGGACGCGCCCTGTCTGCCTCTGTGTGTTTTAGGGGGGACGCGCCTGTCTGCGCTCGTGTGTTTTAGGGGGGACGCACACCTGTCTGGCGCGTTTGTTTTATATGGGGACGCACCCTGTCTGGGTTCTGGCCTGTGTGTTTAGGGGGGACGCGCGCCTGTCTGCCGCTGTGTGTTTAGGGGGGGACGCGCGCCTGTCTGCCGCTGTGTGTTTAGGGGGGACGCGCGCCTGTCTGCCGCTGTGTGTTTAGGGGGGGACGCGCGCCTGTCTGCCGCTGTGTGTTTAGGGGGGACGCGCGCCTGTCTGTCGCTGTGACCTGTAACATCTTCTTCCTTCAGGAGTTTTACACTGAACAGTTTGGAGAAGGGACGGTGCAGGTGGTGAAGGACTCCAATCCTGTGGACAAAACCAAACTAGACCCCAACAAGGTGCATGACATATATTTTAATAGTCTCTGGGTTGGCTCTTTAATGGCTCAGACATTGACTTCCATTCAAGGATATTAGAGGCCACTCTGTCCTTAAAGGGTCATCCATAATCCGTGTGTGATTCCGTGTTCTCTTCCCATCAGGCCTACATCCAGATCACTTACGTGGAGCCATACTTTGACACATATGAGCTGAAGGATCGGGTCACCTACTTTGATAAGAACTACAACCTGCGGACCTTCCTCTTCTGTACACCATTCACACTGGACGGCCGCGCACACGGGGATCTCCATGAACAGTACAAGAGGAAGACCGTGCTGACCACATCACATGCCTTCCCTTACATCAAGACGCGGGTCAATGTCATGCATCGGGAGGAGGTAAGACTGGGGGCCAGGAGGGTGATGGGACATACCATGATGAGAGAAGGACCCTTCTGGGTATCTCAAAACCATGGACTTCCAGCACTACTGATGGTATGGCAGGACATACCTGGGGTAGTCCTTCTCTCATCATGGTAGTATCTCCAGACCATGGATTTCCAGCACTACTGGTGGTCAGATGGGGTGGCCAGGACATACCTGGGGTGTATAATCTCTTCCTTGGTTTGGAGATTCCACCATGAGATTTGTTTTTTTTAAGGTGGTGCTAATACCAATAGAAGTTGCAATTGAGGATATGCAGAAGAAGACCCAAGAGCTGGCGTTTGCCACCCATCAAGACCCGGCTGATGCCAAAATGCTGCAGATGGTTCTTCAGGGCTGTGTGGGGACCACTGTGAACCAGGTGATCGGAGAGGACCCAAACTTGCATGTGTCATCTGTCGCCTCGCAGCAGTAATGTAAGGTTTTCTTGTCTTAGGGACCCCTGGAGGTGGCTCAAGTGTTTCTGTCCGAGATACCGGAGGATCCACGATTGTACAGACACCACAACAAACTGCGATTATGCTTCAGAGACTTCACCAAGAGGTAAGAACTTAAGAAGAAGACTGCAGGGACCTTGAGGGCTCACTGGGAAGATCTTGGGACCCAAAAATGGTAAAATTGCTATAAATGATGGGGTGCTCACTAATCTACAACGATGGTAGTGTCACTCATAGGTGAGAGAAGGGGAATGCACATAAGACCATTGCAGAACCTTGTGGAGACCCATCATCTCTTAGGTTGGGCCCAGTAATGGGTGGCATTAGTCCTGCCTTACGATGTTGTATCTGTGCCCGTTATCAGGTGTGAGGATGCCCTGCGCAAAAATAAGACTCTCATCGGAGCAGATCAGAGGGAATACCACCGAGAGCTGGAGAAGAACTACCAACGCCTCCGCGATGCTTTGGTCCCGCTGACCTCCATAAAGATCCCGCAGCTGTACTCTGACCTGCTCCCCCATACGAGTGCTAGGTATACCGCCAGCCACGGGCCATCGGGTTATCATATGTATAGACCGGACCCTATATAATCCATACCTGATCTTCTTCCAGGGACTCCCTCACCAGGACAAGTCTCCGCAGGATTGAAGGATGAGGACATATACAGGAGGGTGATTCTCAGAACCGGATCTTCTGAAAGGAGTGCAGAACTGCAGCGCCATCTGTGGTGGAGGACTGCTCCAATGAATATGAAGAGGGTGGGTAGAGCTAGTGCAGAACATGGAGGGTATAACAATGCAGAGGATCAGGAATGGGGTGGGATGTAGGGGGCATCGTGATATTAATGGTGGGAGAAGGGTAGACACTTGGTGCTGCACTGATGATGAGATTTTAAGGGGTCCCCTGGAGTTTTGAGATGCCCACCTGGGTGTCGGGTTTTTAGGCCTCCACAACTCCTTCCATTTGCTGCCTCCTCCACCCTCATCTCCACTGGACAGAAGAGAATCTGAAGGTCTCCCCTGTCTGCTCTCAGGAACACCGCCTGCTGGGGGCATCTTTATGGGCATTGTAATGACTTCTATAGCCCCTGAGGGGTGGGTGACCCCCAGGCTGGATGGCTGCATTCTATAATAGGACGATAAACTGCACCCAAGGGAACCAAAAATGGACAACCAAAAAAAACCTTTTAGACCAGTATCTGGGGGGAGGGGAGGGGGGGTTGATAGGGTCTTTTTTTACGAAAATAAAACACTAACAATGGACACTGCCCATGCTAGCCAATCAGATCACTGGTTTTCTAAACTTCTGATCGGCTGTTCTCTTGCACTAGTTTCTACCTTTCCTATAATTGGGGATACTCACTGTACCCCGTGCTGTAATCCCCTCGCTCACACTGGGTCACTTGTAATATAAGGGGGGGGGGGGGGGGGGGGGGTCCGAAGCCATCGGCCTGAACAACCAATCAGATTCTGGATCTCATTGTTGTATCAGATGATGAAAGCTAGCATCTGATTGGTGGACTGATTTTTGGTCGCGCTGGCTGTCTCTTCCTGCTGTGTACATGATGTCGTGGACTGCCTATTTTTGTAATAAAATTCTGGTAATAACATGTATTTATTTTATCCTCCATGTGGAGTCCGCCTCCTTTAATTGTTATAAACGCCCGCACTACACACCTCCTACAGTAGGGGGCGCCACGTAAAACTAGATTAAGTGATTCCTCGGTCTTCACTCACAAAGTTACAATTAAAAAAAAAAAAACTTACCCTTTTGGTGCACTTTATAGAGATTTTAGTAAAATGTTTACTCTGAAAATACTAAAGGAGTCTTAAAGGGAATGTAAATTCCAGTGATGAATCGGCAGAGTTGACCAGTTTTCCGGTATAATCCCTGGAGTGATGTGTAATCATTACACTGTGTGCACAGTTTGGACACTTCGCCTCAGTACAATCATGAAATATAAAAGCATTTTTCACAGTCCTGCTGCTACTAACACATGAAAAGGTATGGTTACACATGTCTCTCGTGTGTTAGTATCATAGTATATAAGGCTGGAAGGAGACGCAAGTCCATCAAGTCCAACCTTCAAGAATTAAATAAATGTTTTATCCACATAACCCGTGATATTTTTGCTCTCCAGAAAGTCATCCAGGCCTCTCTTGAACATGTACATAGAGTCCGCCATAACAACCTCCTGCGGCAGAGAGTTCCATAGTCTCACTGCTCTTACAGTAAAGAACCTTTGTCTATGGTGATGGTAAAATCGCCTCTCCTCTAAGCGTAGAGGATGCCCCCTTGTTCTGGTCACAGGCCGAGGTATAAAAAGATCTTTGGAGAGATCCTTGTACTGTCCGTTCAGGTATTTGTACATTGTAATGAGGTCTCCCCTCAGTCGTCTTTTTTCTAAACTGAATAATCCCAAATTTTGTAATCTGTCAGTGTATTCTAGTTCCCCCATTCCCCTAATAATCCTGGTTGCTCTCCTCTGCACCCGTTCTAGTTCTACTATATCCTTTTTATACACTGGTGCCCAAAACTGTACACAATATTCCATGTGTGATCTGACCAGGGATTTGTATAAGGGCAGAACTATGTCTTTATCATGAGAATCTATTCCTCTCTTGATACATCCCATTATTTTATTTGCTTTAGCAGCAGCTGCCTGGCTCTGGTCACTAAAATTAAGTTTACCATCCACCAATACCCCCAAGTCCTTTTCAGCTTCAGTTTTACTAAGTAATTGACCGTTTAGAACATAATTATACTTTTTGTTTCCATGGCCCAAGTGCATAACTTTACATTTATCTACATTAAACCTCATCAACCATTTCTCTGCCCATCCCTCAAGCTTCCACAAATCCCTCTGTAATGCTAAACTATCGACCTCAGTATTTATTACTTTACACAGCTTAGTATCATCTGCAAATATTGAAACTTGACTGTGTAAACCCACTACAAGGTCATTAATAAAAATATTAAAAAGAAGTGGCCCCAATACTGACCCCTGTGGCACTCCACTGGTAACATCAACCCAATCTGAGAATGTGCCATTAATGACCACCCTCTGTTTTCTATCACTAAGCCAATTACTTACCCAAATACACAGATTTTCTCCTATTCCCAGCAGTCTCATTTTATATACCAACCTTTTATGTGGCACGGTGTCAAATGCCTTTGAAAAGTCCAGATATACAACATCCACAGCGTCCCCCAGATCCAGTCTTGAACTTGCCTCCTCGTAGAAACCAATCAGATTAGTCTGACAGGACCGATCTCTCATAAACCCATGCTGACGCTGGGTTATAAGGTTGTGCACAGTGAGATACTCCAGGATAGCATCTCTAATAAACCCCTCAAATATTTTCCCCACCACAGCAGTTAGACTTACGGGTCTGTAGTTTCCAGGATCGCTATTTGATCCTTTTTTGTATATTGGTACCACATTTGCTATGCGCCATTCCTGTGGAACATAACCAGTCCTCAGTGAATCTTCAAATATTAAAAATAACGGTTTGTCTATCACCGTACATAATTCATGCAGAACCCGGGGGTGTATGCCATCTGGCCCAGGTGATTTATCTATCTTAGTGGTTGCGAGGCGGCGCCGTACCTCTTCCTGGGTTAAACTGTTGACATTATAAAAAGAATTTACATTATTCCTCATTGTGTCTTCCACCAGGGGATTTTCCTGGGTAAAAACAGTTGAGAAGGCGACATAGTAGCAGCAGGACTGTGAAATATTGACTTGTATACCAGGAGTGTACTTGGGCAATGTCATCCAGCCAAGATGACGCCTCCTTCTAGTCATTACCGCGTCCGTCACCCAGGAGCCATTTTTACCCCTCCATAATTACACCCTGCCGCTGAGATCTGTATAACGGAAGGTGCAATCATCTGCAGAAAGTGAATCTGGTTTCTCCTGGTGGTGGTGGTAGTGGTCACAGGGCTGTGTTGTTAGACCTCTGGTCTTCGCCCACAGTCTGGGGGAGTTGATTATACTCTGTAGAATGGCCTATTGTGTGTCCCTGTGCCTGCGGGGGGCTCAGACCCCACACATCAGACTAATGGATGAGGATACATGACTTCTTTACAAACCTCAGATCACACTGGCTGTAAGGCAACTGGCCGCAGCAGCAGCTCTCCCCCAGCCTGAGCATTGTACTTCTCAATGTCTTGTATCATGAGAGGACGCACAATTATCTACTGAAATACTCTGTGCTGCTGTGGTGCCCTGCTCCTTATACTAGCAGCCTAAAAACATCCCCCATCACAACACAGACTACTACATGCTATAATACAGTCATATATAAGCCGATAGGTCTCCTACTACCACAAAACACTGATCTACTGAAATACTCTGTGCTGCTGTGGTGCCCTGCTCCTAATACTAGCAGCCTAAAAACATCCCCCATCACAACACAGACTACTACATGCAATGATACAGTCATATATAAGCGGATAGGTCTCCTACTACCACAAAACCCTGAAATACTCTGTGCTGCTGTGGTACCCTGCTCCTTATACTAGCAGCCTAAAAACATCCCCCATCACAACACAGACTACTACATGCAATGATACAGTCATATATAAGCGGATAGGTCTCCTACTACCACAAAACACTGATCTACTGAAATACTCTGTGCTGCTGTGGTGCCCTGCTCCTTATACTAGCAGCCTAAAAACATCCCCCATCACAACACAGACTACTACATGCAATGATACAGTCATATATAAGCAATAAGCCGATAGGTCTCCTACTAACCACAAAACCTGAAATACTCTGTGCTGCTGTGGTGCCTGACTCCTTATAGTGCAGCCTGAAAGCTTCTTCTCTTCTCCTCATACAATAATACAGCGGGCTGGAAGTATTCAGTCTTCATTCTTTGATTCATTGAAGCCAACTGGAAAAGAAAAAAAAAAAAGTAAAATTTTTAGCTCATAATGTGTGAAATAAGATTCTCTTGCTCTGATGAGACGTGGATTTAACTTTCTGGTGTTAAGAGAAAGCCCGGCGCCGCTCATCACCTGCCAAATACAATCCCGCAGTGTGCTCGATCGTGGACCCCACATCAGAGCTGGGTGCCTTGTGGGCTCAGAGACGACCTTTCCGTCTCCTCGTGTCATATGTTACGATTACACTAAATTCCACCCCCATCTCTACGCCAGTCTCCGCTTGATCCGCTCGGCTCACAGTACCGATCTGCCTCCTGCCCTGTGGACGCCCTCTCCCCCACTCTCCCTCCTCCTCTAGTTCTCCACTACTCACGGGTGGGCCCCAGTACCCGGGACCGCGCCTGCACAAGACTGTCGAGGTAGGTTTTGGCATCCGCCACCGACTGACTGTGCCATCCTAGGTCGGTCCCCCGCCCGGGCCCCGTCTACTACGTCCCATCTGTTGAGCGCGCAGTACCGTTATGCATCACCACTTTTTCGTCCGTGTTTATCCTGCGCGACTCCCCCGATTTTATTGGAAGCCCGAGGTGAAGGGTTATTCCTGGATCGCCATGGGGGTCGCGCTTGGTGATCATCACTCATGGCCACCTCTTTAGTCATATTACCTTATTCCGTGGGGTCCGCACCCCCTTGTCTCATATGGCGTCTCTATCCGCCTCCCTGAGCAACCATCCATGGGCTGTTGACAAAGTCACCTTTGGACGACGGATCTGCGGTAGGTAAGTGCTTGGTGGTACCTAGCATCACCCCCATTTTCTGGGCCTACAAACAGTGACAAGAGATCTTGCTTTGCAAGTCTTGGGAATGGGACCCTCTTTAGTTTTAAACCTCCAGAGGATGAAAAACTGTAACAACCAAATACTTCCATGCTGATGGTTTGTTACAGTTGTTTCATTCTTTGATCATCCCAGGCATTAATTTGTCAATGCGCCTTTAAGAAAACCAGAAAAAAAAGGAAAAAAAAAAAAATTTTTTTTTTTCTGATCTCCCCTGAGCTGAAGACAATGGCCACCACAACAGAATAGAACAACTAGACCTAACAACCCCTCTGTTCAGGTCTTCAATCTCTGAGTCCTATACACTTTCGCTGCTAATAATAGGACAGTCGGACCCCCCACCACCAACCAAATGAGGCGCTCACTACAACCATTTTAAGGCTTATCAATGCTTTATATTGTTTTGGATTCCAAATTGAAGGGGCGTGTTTTAAAAAGGTCAATGAATCTTGATTATTTCTTTTTGACTCTTTTCTCTTGCAGAGTATTTTTCTCCGCCCAGAAGCGGCTATCACAACCCTGCACAACCTGCTGTGGCAGCCACGACACTGACCCGCGCTACCACCTTAGCCTGCGTCATGATGAGCATTTCCTATCGCCTATCCTTCCATTGATCGGCATTGTCCTGGTACTCCTGCCCCACTCTATGACTTCACCCGGTAGGAGCTATTCACTGCATTACTAGCTGAGAACCAGACCTCTGAAGGCTACAAAGAGGGATCTACAAATGGATGATATCAAAATCTCTGATTGCGTCATAGGGGATACACGGCATGGTTTCATACAACGAAGTGACTCTGTCATTTTTTAGATATGATCGGGACATCTGACACCTTTCCCTGCCAACAAGCTGAGATCCTGGATTTGGACACAAATATGTCGGTAATTTGGCGTTGGTAGACCACTCTTTCCCCCCTCTCAGCAGATCCACATGCCCAGAGGGCCTCCGCCATGGCCTCTTCCATGATGGATGAAGTGGACCTCTGATGGGGGCACCATCAGTCAGAACAGTCCGCAGGCCATAGCGGGGTCTCCATTACCTACAGTGGCAGGAGACCACAAGTTTTCTCCCGCTTCCTCCTGCTGTAAGTGTAGAAAAAATTCTGTGCATGCTGGTTATGTGAAAATCCATACCTTCGTGTTGTGTGGTCTCTACGTCTCTTCCTCCCCCCAAACGCCCCCCCTCACCGTCCGGGCAGTGCCCTCTCTGCCGAGTCCAGGCCGTAACCCTCTTTGTTTGTGCCCTTTGGGTGCTGAAGAACGCATAGAGACTGGTCTGCACCGCTGGTTCTCCGCCTGTCCGTCATACATCTGACCCGGGTGCTGGGAGCTTCTGAGTCTTCTGTGTTGTCCCTTGCTTCCTACAAGGTAGAAACCCCCCAATTGGTGAATACCCACCTCATTTAACAATACCATCTTTTCCCTTATGGCGGCACCTCCTCTTGCTCAATCCGCCCGCCATGGCTGCACCCTCCTCTTGCTCCATCCCTCCGCCCTCCCGCCATTGCGGGCAGCCCTCCTCTTGCTCCATCCTCCCGCCAGGCGGCAAAAACCCTCCTCTTGCTCCATCCATCCGCCCTCCCGCCATGGCGGCACCCTCCTCTTGCTCCATCCCCCGCCTACCCGCCATGGCGCACCCTCCTCTTTGCTATCCATCCCTCTCCGCCCTCCCGCCATGGCGCACCCTCCTCTTGCTCGCATCGCCTCCATCCCTCCCGCCATGGCGCACCCTCCTCTTTCTCCATCCCTTCCCGCCCCTCACCGCATGGCGGCACCCTCCTCTTGCTCCATCCCTCCGCCTCCCGCCATGGCGGCAACCTCCTCTTGCTCCACCACCTCCGCGCCCGCCCTCCATGGCGGCACCTCCTCTTGCTCATCGCTCTCGCCCTCACCGCCCATGGCGGCACCCTCCTTTGTTCTCCATACCTCCGCCTCCCGCCATGGCGGCACACCTCCTTTGCTCCATCGCTCTCCGACCCTCCCGCCATGGCGGCACCCCTCCGCTTGCTCCATCGCTACCGATTCCCATCCACGCATGGAAGGACCTCTGATATTCGATTGGTGTCGGTCCCCACTTATAATGTTTATCCTTTAGGGGTTTGATTTTTCGTTCGTATGCAGGGTAAGAAAGCATTTGAGTTCGAGAAAATAAAATACAGCTGACCTTTAAGAAATCCTCTGGATATGAAGGCGAGACTGGAGGATGCCATACTGAGGAACATCGTTTGCCCGCCAGGACATGGTGAAACGTTAGCCGAGGTGAGGAGCATTAGTTAGTTGTGTGGCCTTCTCTTTTTCAAGCTTCCTGACTAGGATGTGACTAGTGTGACCCCATTGACCCCAAAAGATGGCCTAATACCTTGACCAGTGCCCCTTTATCTCCTTCCAGAGCGCACCCCTATGCAACCCAGGAGAACGTACGATGGAGGAAGAACGTTACACAGTGGAAGCCGAGCAGCGAGGGGAAAAACGAAAGTTGAGTCACAGAAACCCCTCCTTAAGGGCGAGTATATACCATTTTATAGTTGGGTCTTTTTATGTGGCCCCCACTTTTATTTCAGGGTCCCAGAGCAGAGAGTAGAACTCGAAAATCACAAGTGGAGAAATATGGGCGACTGAGGACAACCTGGTGGTGACTGGACACCCTGGAGATCATGGTGCAGGTAGGTGAAAGCCCCAGGTCACTCTACCATGTGAGATTTTTGGATTTGGGTGTTTTCCTGCTGTAGTTCTGGTACAAGGGCTTATTATCCTTGTCTTGAGACGTCATGCTGTCTGAGTATGAGGAGAGCGTCCTGGGAGGTGTGCTGAAGGTCCTACTGGTTAGCATGGCTGAACCAGAGCGCCCTGTACCTGGCAGCATGCTTACCAAGACCAGAGGGCGCAGTGAGCAGGTGAGCAAAACCCCTCAGCCGTCTCATTCTCCCTTCTTGGGTCAATATGAGGTCCATGTTCTTCTCTTTCTCTCAGTTCACGGAGAGGAGTGCTTTGAAGACGACACAGAATGCTGCTCCGATCTCTGTCGTCCGCCTACCTGGCGCCATTGCAGCAGCTGTATAAAGCAGCGTGCGGACCACTGCCAGCGCCTCGATCCTACAAGCGCATGAGTGCAAAACTTTGAATTGGGCGTGTAAGTGATCTACAACCCAAATCTGCTATCCATATTAGGATGTAAGTTTATATTCCACGATAGTAGCTTCTCACTGGGGGCGCGCTCGTGCGGTTTATCTCTCACTTCTCCCTCTTCTTTTATTGCGTTTCAAATGCAATGTGAATGCCATGTGTGAACAACGCCACAACCTCAAACCTGCTGCAGACTTTTCCTGAGAGCGGGAGCCACAGCAGTGTGAGGACACTCCTGGGGTTGCCAATCTTTTTGGGGTTGAAATATAGACATAGTGTTAATTTATCAAGATATTACAAATCTGTGGCATTTTACCAATTGCAAGTGTGAGAGTCTTTCCAACTAGGGGGGCAGCATAATCACTGAAATAAAGCGATTTTTCCAATTTCTATTCAAGTTTCATCTGGGGAAAAGGTATTTGCATATTAGTTTCATGAATTTGTCTTTTTCTTCTATTTTGGACAGATTGTTGCCCCGTGTGATGTGAGATGCAGGTCACATGTCCCTGTCCTCATAGTTGGGACCACCGCGCAGCAATTTAATAAACACATCTGCGGGAGATCCCTCAAGACTCAGGCCTGACCTATCCGAGGAGATCTGGAACTAGCGGAGGCCACCACCTTCCCTGAGCAGGTAATGCACCGCGAGGCCCATGTTTTTGTGCCATCTGTCCTAGACGTTCTGAGGCAAGAAAGCCATGATTGTATATCATTCTAATGTACAATAATCATCACTGCTTTTGTACATACAGCACACCATGGACAGGGGTGGCGCTCTTTCTGTGTAGAATTGCAGCCATGTTTAACTACTATAGACTGTTGGGCCAGTGTTTGGTATGTCCTGGGAGATGTTTAGCATACTCTTATGTATGGTAGTAGCAGCAGGACTGTGAACTATGGATTTATCATTCGGATCTATTTGGATATAATCCTCACCTTCTGTGCTCTGGCTTCTGTATTACTAGGTCTGCAGCCCCTTTTCATCCTCTTACAGCTGTTACTTTGTACCAGCAAGCCTGTGACGCTTTTACTTGGGGAGGGGCGAGGGGACTGTGGAAGCGCTCAATGAATCAAGAGTGTGAGAGACCTAAAGCTAGTATACCTGTGATATCTACAATTGGATGCTAATACTAACATACATAAGTTATGATTTAGATCCAGGCGAACCGGTCAGCGCTGACAGCTTCCCTTTTAAACCATATCTCATCTGCAGGTTCAGGAGCTGGTGTTTAATCTCACATTGATCCTGCTGATACATTAAAGATGAAGGAGCACCAGGAGTGACCCGGAGATGCTGGGGCTGCTCTCTGTACGGTGAGAGGATTTATATGGCCTGTACACGGGATTACACACTATCGTACGCGTACAGTCTTAGTACCTAGGGCGGTAATCCAGCCAAGCAGTAGTACAGGAGGTAGTTCTAGCTCCGGTAGTACGGCAGTTACACTCTAGCCCCGGCGTACAGGCATACATGTTAAGTCGGCAGTGGGGTTATTACATGTTCTCGATCGCCGACAGAACGTCTCAGAGACCTCCCGGCCGTGCACATTAGGGTTACTGTTACTCTATAGCGAACCCCCCCGGCCGCTTACCAGGAGGTTACAGTTCTTAGGCGACCTCCCCCAGTACAGCGCGGTTACATGTTCTCTAGCGACCTCCCCGGTCACCGTACAGAGCAGGTTACATGCTTCTCTACGACCTCCCCCGTCAGTACAGGCAGGGGACATGTTCTCTAGCGACCTCCCCCGTCATGTACACAGGAGGGTTACATGTGCTCTAGCGACCTCCGCCGTACTACGGAGGATGACATGTTCTCTAGGAGCGACCTCCCGGCCCGTACAGGCGGTTACATGTTCTCTATAGCGACTCTCCCCGGTCCGTGACAGGCAGGGTTAATGTTCTAATCTGCGACCCTCCCGCTCAGTCTGAGCGGGTTAAGAATGTTCTCCTTAGCGACCCTCCGGTCAGTACAGGCAGGGTTTACATGTTCTCTAAGCGACCTCCCCCGGTCACCGTACAGGCAGGTTACAATGTTCTCTAGCACTCCCGGTCCCGTACAGGCAGGGTTACATGTTCTTACACTCCCGTCATGTACATGCGGTACATTTCTCTAGGACCTCCTCCGCGTCTGTACAGGCGGTGACATGTTCTCCTCTTAGCGACCTCCCGTCAGTACAGGCATGGTGACATTCTCTAGCGACTCCCCGTCTGTACATGGGGCAGGGAACATTTCTCTAGCGACCTCCCCTTCTGTACGGCAGGGTGAATGTCTCTAGCGTCCTCCCCGTCTGTTACAGACGATTATTAGTATCTTGGATATTTTGTTGTGTGCCATCGTTTTCCCATTTCAGGATAGCTAAAGGCTACCAGACCTCTCCAGATACACGTCTGGACATGTGCTTCAGAATGGCTGCCAAGCACACGGAGCGTGGAGAAACCATGTGAGGCCTGCGCACACTTGCGCTGGTACAAATGGGCAGCCTGGTATCCCTGAGTATCTCACAGCATGATTGAGGATGCCCGGCACCTGCCTTGTGGGGTGTGTTTAGCTTCAGGTACTGTGACAATGACTGGTTTAATTGGTGGCATATAGTTTTTACACTCCTGCTTGACCTATATGTACTCCGTGCAGAGCCATATCCTCCAATGTGGCTGGAAGAGTCCGCCGTGTCAGATGATGTTGTGTCTCGCGAGTGAAGAAGGGATCTGTGCCGG
The DNA here is from genome assembly GCA_019512145.1 of Engystomops pustulosus. Classification (NCBI taxonomy): domain Eukaryota; kingdom Metazoa; phylum Chordata; class Amphibia; order Anura; family Leptodactylidae; genus Engystomops; species Engystomops pustulosus. The sequence goes on from WNYA01001517.1 coordinate 39,053, forward strand.
GAAGTATGTTCACTTAAGGCCGGGTTGGGCTGGTGGGACTGTTGGAGCAAGCCTGTTGCCAGCTTCAACATGGTGAGGACTTAAGGAACTGGCTCTCTAACCTGTGGAACTACAACTCTCATAATGTATCCCGGCTGCTACCTGTATGTGTGGTGATTTATTGTCTTTCCTCTCAGGCTCTTTGTTTGAGGCGGTGAACGAGGTCTACAAAATTCTCATCCCCATCTTGAAGCTCACGGGACTACAAGAGTGGATCTGTCCAACGAAAACTGCAGGGGCCTTCAACCAAGATCATACAACCAGGTAGGTAACGCCTAGTACCCCCCAAAGATAGCTCGAAGTACACGGGTGCCACAGTCCTCAAACACAGCAGACTCTACATATGGAAACCATGAGCGGAGCAATGCAAGCGTACCACCCCATTCATCTCCTGGTGCTGCCCGCTCTGCTGCTATGTGTCAGTTTGTGAGAAATGATTGGGTCAGCTTTGTTACTGCGTGCAATGATTTCTTATTTCTTCTTAACTCTTGTCTCTCCCCCACTGTTTTTTTTCACATTAGTGTATCTGCTGCAAACAATCCCAGCTCTTTCCCTCTTGCACGCTCATTTTTTTTCCCACTCGTACATCGCATCTGTGTTCAGTCCTTTTCATCTTGGCACACACTCCTTCTGCCGCGCACCCACCGCTGTCACCTACAATCTGGCGTTCTTTCATGTCGATTTATGCAGCTCTCATCTATTCCATGGAGTCACCTAACACCTCGCATTTTGCGTCGTCTACTTTCCCATATCCGCCCATGACCTGCTTTGCTGCACGTATCCATCCAATGACCGATCTGCCCGCACCCTCCATTGCGGCCTATTCCATGCTGGACCCTAGATCACCTTGCGCAACCCATCTGACTCATTCCTTTCCCATGACTCACGATCAAACCGCTGACACCCGCACCTACACTCGCCCCATTTTGCGCTGGCAACGCTCATTACTATTCTCCATACTCCCGATCACCCTGACACCCGCACACCCACTCGCCCATTTTGCGTTGGCACGATCATTCTATTCGCACATGACTCCCGATCACCCTGACACCGCCCAAGCCATTCCACACCCTCCCTATTCGATGATCACACGACCCAACCCTCCTCTGATGCACCTCCCCTCAAACACTTTCTTGTTTCCCCTGTTCTCCAAAGTTCTACGTTTGTTGGCTCCAGATTTTTTGCCACTCTCCTGTGGAACTGATATTCTGTCTCCTCTTGTTTTTTCCCTGCTTAGCTGCCCCGGGAGATCACAAGGCGGGGGTAGGATAGTAGTGCATATTAACCCAGTATCTCATGTGTTCCCGGCTTTTCTTCCGCTACCCACAACCACCTGCTGCACAGCAGCTAACCCTCACTGTCCCTGTACAATGATCCGGCATCTACTATCAAGGGAAACCTGATATATAGCCTAGGGAAATAACATGCCCATGCCCGCTGACGGGCACCAAGCCAAAATTCTGAGCAGCTGGGTCTATTGCACTAATTAGAGCAGATGAAGATGAGCTTTGTAATGTGGTGCACATGTACATGAGCGGGTGGGTCAGGGGTTACGGGTATGAGAGGTGTAGCATGTTGGGGCGGGAAGGTTTGAGACAGTAGCCTGTATTCTGTGGCATGTGTCACCTGGTGTAGATGTTACTTGCCTACATAACTGCACCAAAGTTTCTGTCAGTCTGTGTTACCCATCATGTAATGCCTAGTCATTAGCAACATGAAGGATATTCTCTCTCCTCAAACACATCCCCTATACAATATACATTACAGGATTGTTGGTAAATCATGGCTCCCTTACACAGTGGACCCGATCCTCATATTGCACGCTGCCCTCCAAGAGAGCTAATACCACACACAACCTGTGCTTAGGCAGGGCGCTATGTCCGGAAGAAAGAAGCCATGTTTTCTGTTATCCTACACCTATTAAAACACCCAGCTTCCCATAATCGATCCTCTGCCTCACTGTCACAAAATGCTCTGCGTGGCAATATAATGGATGGGTTCACGCATCGGCTAGCCACAAACATAATATTATTTATTGTGGCCACGTTTCCCTAGATTCAATTGTGTGCGCAATCACATCAGATTTCCATTTTAAATTGTGTATCTTTTTCTTTTTTTTTTTTCCCCCACCATCTGCCCCCTCCTGTGGAAAATACGGTGAGTATGAGGACATCTGTTTCCATACACCTTCATCTCGGGTTTATCACCACAACCTCAGCCACACATTGATATCACACAGTTTTACAGTGATCTATGGACTCCTTAGCCCAGACCCCCTGTCCATGTGAGATTGACCATGAGGAGCTTTTATCAGCTATACATGTGGTGTAATATATAATAGTATATCATCAATCTTTAGTGTGAATGCCTAACTAAGGGAGATTGGCCACTTCACCTCATGAGGTAAACTTCCCAGTATACACCTATTGATAGTATCTGTCCGCTTTTCTGATATTAAAGTGGAGTCCCTGTCATTTACCTCATCAGATTCCTGTCCATGAAATGGCCGCAGATGGAGGGTCAAGTCATCTCCAAGTGTCATGAGCAATCACCCGTTAGAGATCACATGACCCTCCATCTGCCGCCATTTTATGGCAGGAATCTGGACATGTAACTCTGAGGTAAATGATGAGGTAAACAGACATGAGGTAAAAAGAACTTTAGGCTTCACTTTACATATCAAGAAAGCGAGCAAAACTCTTACTATATTGTCAAATTATATGATTTTTGGGTGTGTGGGGACAGGATATCAGGTAAAGTGACACCCCTTTAACCTCTTATCGACGTCCCTGGTCAGCTGCGGGTGCATGGACAGGGCTCACAGGCTGAGCCCTCTCCATACTGGTAGTCTACAGCTGCATTCGCAGCAAACTTACACGGTAACCCCGCGATCGGTGCCAGCATTACCGGTTGTTAACCCGCACATCACTGCCACCATCTTGTTGGAGATCATCGCTCCCAGTGATGTCATCGGCAAGGGCCGCTCTAGGTTGGGCGACAGGAGTGGGTCCCTTCGTGGCCGCCAACATTGCCACACTGCCCCACCTCCCCTGCGACACACACCCTGGCGCCGCGGCCCGATTCCCTGCACTACCTCGGTGTCCATGAAGCCTCGGGTCTTCCAGGGCTTCTGTATTTAACCCATTCATTACTTTGTGCCATTGTAGTATGGCATATATGGGGATCAGACACACCTAGGGTTAAAGTACCTAGGGTGTCTGAAAAATTTTAATAAAATAAAATAAAAGTCTAATTAAAAAAAAAAATCAAATAACCACCCCCCCCCCCCCTTTCCCTAGAACTGATGTTAATAAACACAGTAAAATCTTATTAAACACATAGGTATTGCGGTGTCCGGAAATGCCCAATCTATCAAAATATATAATAACGGTTTTTCACTACATTGTAACCTTGAACAGAAAAAAAGGCACTTTTTTGACATTTTGAAAAAAAATTAAAAGTGATTAGAAGGTTGTAACTGCCTAAAAATGCCACATTGTAAGTTCATCAAAAGTCCCAAAAAAATGACACCACCACAGCTCCAACACCAAGTTGAAAAGGTTTTTTTTTTTAAATGTATGAAAACCATTAAAACCTATAAATGTTGTATCCCGGTGATCACATACGACCAAAGAATAAAGTAGACATGTCATTTGTGGCGGCACAGTGAAATCTGTAAAATCCAAGCTCCACAAGAAAACGAGCAAATGCCTTTTTCACCAATTTCACTGCATTTGGAAGGAAGAATAAATACATCACTATGAAGTGCAGAAAAACAAGTGGTTAAATTGCAGGCCAGTAGCTGTTTATTTTCTTTACTATGTTCCATATAATATTTACATCCACCCTAACAAATAATATGTTTGTGCAGAACTTCAGCGCTATGTTTGGGACATATTTTCCGTGTGGGGTTTTATGGTTCCAAATTTGGGTGATTGGACGAGCCGGAGGTTTGTGTATAAAGAACCGTCCATCACTAAACTGGCGGAGATCTCGCACCGCCTGGATGTAAGTGCTGGGGGAGCAGTCTGTGTGCTTATATTTATATCTATATCATATAGAAGAAAATATATATTATACATATATGAAGTTTATCATAAGGTCTGAGAGCAAAATCTGTTCAGTTGCTTTGCCCTATTAAGCTCAACTTTCTTTAAGGTACGCGTCGCGTTTTCCGCTGGTGTTTAGAACATTCTTGTTTTATAGGGGGGACGCGCGGCTGTCTCGTTTACGGACGCACACTGTCTTGGTTTTAGAGCCAACTTCTTTGTGGGTTTTAGGGGGGGCACTCTCGCTGTGTGGTGGGGGGGGTTCGCACCCTGTCTTCGCTGTGTGTTTAGGGGGGGGACGCGCACTGTCTGGCCTCTGTGTGTTTAGGGGGGACGCACCGTCGCTGTGTGTTTGGGGGGCGCCCTGTTGCGCGTGTGGTAGGGGGACGCAACCCTGTCTGGCTGCTGTGTGTTTAGGGGAGGGGGACGCACACCTGTCTGCCGCTGGTGTTTAGGGGGGGACGCGGCCGGTCTGCCGCTGTGTTTTAGGGGGGACGACGCCGCTAGTCTGCCGCTGTGTGTTTAGGGGGGGACGCGCGCCTGTCTGCCGCTGTGTGTTTAGGGGGACGCGACGCCTGTCTGCCTGCGCTGTGTTTAGGGGGGGGCCGCGCGCCGTCTGCCCTGTGTGTTTAGGGGGGAGCGCCGCCTGTCCTGCCTGCCGCTGTGTGTTTTAGGGGGGGGCGCGCGCCTGTCTGCCGCTGTGACCTGTAACATCTTCTTCCTTCAGGAGTTTTACACTGAACAGTTTGGAGAAGGGACGGTGCAGGTGGTGAAGGAACTCCAATCCGTGGACAAAACCAAACTAAGACCCCAACAAGGTGCATGACATATTTTTAATAGTCTCTGGGTTGGCTCTTTAATGGCTCAGACATTGACTTCCATCAAGGATATTAGAGGCCACTCTGTCCTTAAAGGGTCATCATGAATCCGTGTGTGATTCCGACATGTTCTCTTCCATCAGGCTACTCCAGATCACTTACGTGGAGCCATACTTGACACGTATGAGCTGAGGATCGGGTCACCTACTTTGATAAGAACTACAACCTGCGGACCTCCTCTTCTGTACACCATCACACTGGACGGCCGCGCACACGGGGATCTCCATGAACAGTACAAAGGAAAGACCGTGCTGACCACATCTACATGCCTTCCCTTACATCAAGACGCGGGTCAATGTCATGCATCGGGAGGAGGTAAGACTGGGGGCACAGGAGGGTGATGGGACATACATGAGAGAGAAGGACCCGGATCTCAAACCATGGACTTAAGATGGTATGCGGACATCCTATCCTTCTGCAAGTAGCATGGATTCCGCACTATGGTGGTCATGGTATGGCAGACATACCTGGGTAGTCCTTCTCTCATCATGGTAGTATCTCCAGACCAGGATTTCCAGCACTACTGGTGGTCAGATGGGGTGGCCAGGACATACCTGGGGTGTATAACTCTTCCTTGGTTTGGAGATTCCACCATGAGATTTGTTTTTTTTTTTTTTTTTAAGGTGGTGCTAATACCAATAGAAGTTGCAATTGAGGATATGCGAAGAAGACCCAAGAGCTGGGCGTTTGCCACCCATCAAGACCCGGCTGATGCCAAAATGCTGCAGATGGTTCTTCAGGGATGTGTGGGGACCACTGTGAACCAGGTGGATCGAGAGGACCCAAACTGCATGTGTCATCTGTCTCCGCAGCAGTAATGTAAGGTTTTCTGTCTTAGGGACCCCTGGGAGGTGGCTCAAGTGTTTCTGTCCCGAGATACGAGGATCCACGATTGTACAGACACCACACAACTGCGATTATGCTTCAGAGACTTCACCAAGAGGTAAGAACTTAAGAAGAGACTGCAGGGACCTGAGGGCTCACTGGGAAGATCTTGGGACCAAAAATGGTTAAATGCTATAAATGATGGGGTGATCACTAATCTACAACGATGGTATGTCACTCATAGGTGAGAGAAGGGAATGCACATAAGACCCATGGCAGAACCTTGTTGGAGACCCATCATCTCTTAGGTTGGACCCAGTAATGGGGTCATCAGTCCTGCCTTACGATGTTGTATCGTGCCGTGGTTATCAGGGTGTGAGGATGCCCTGCGCAAAAAAAGACTCTCATCGGAGCAGATCAGAGGGATACCACCGAGAGCTGGAAGAAGACTACCAACGCCTCCTCGCGATGCTTTGGTCCCGCTGACCTCCATAAAATCCCGCAGCTGTACTCTGACCTGCTCCCCCCTACGAGTGCTAGGTTATACCGCCGCCACGGGCCATCGGGTTGCATATGTATAGACCGGACCCTATATAATCCATACCTGATCTTCTTCAGGGACTCCCTCACCAGGACAAGTCTCCGCAGATTGAAGGATGAGACATATACAGGAGGGTGATTCTCAGAACCGATCTTCTGAAAGGAGTGCAGAACTGCAGCGCCATCTGTGGTGGAGGACTGCTCCAATGAATATGAAGAGGGTGGGTAGAGCTAGTGCAGAACATGGAGGGTAAACAATGCAGAGGATCAGGAATGGGGTGGGTGTAGGGGGCATCGTGATATTATGGTGGGAGAGGGTAGACACTTGGTGCTGCACTGATGATGAGATTTTAAGGGGTCCCCTGGAGTTTTGAGATGCCCACCTGGGTGTCGGGTTTTTAGGCCTCACAACTCCTTCCATTTGCTGCCTCCTCCGCCCTCATCTCCACTGGACAGAAGAATCTGAAGGTCTCCCTCTGTCTGCTCTCAGGAACACCGCTGCTGGGGGCATCTTTATGGGCATTGTAATGACTCTATAGCCCCTGAGGGGTGGGTGACCCCCAGGCTGGATGGCTGGCATTCTATAATAGGACGATAAAACTGCACCCAAGGGAACCAAAAATGGACAACCAAAAAAAAACCTTTTAGACCAGTATCTGGGGGGAGGGGAGGGGGGGTTGATAGGGTCTTTTTTTACGAAAATAAAACACTAACAATCGGACACTGCCCATGCTAGCCAATCAGATCACTGGTTTCTAAACTTCTGATCGGCTGTTCTCTTGCACTAGTTTCTACCTTTCACTATATTGGGGTACTCACTGTACCCCGTGCTGTAATCCCCTCGCTCACACTGGGTCACTTGTAATATAAGGGGGGGGAGGGGGGGGGGGTCCGAAGCCCTCGGCCTGAACAACCAATCAGATTCTGGATCTCATTGTTTATCAGATGATGAAGCTAGCATCTGATTGTGGACTGATTTTTGGTCGCGCTGGCTGTCTCTTCCTGCTGTGTAATGATGTCGTGGACTGCCTATTTTTGTAATAAAATTCGGGTAATAACATGTATTTATTTTATCCTCCATGTGGAGTCCGCCTCCTTAATTGTTATAAACGCCCGCACTACACACCTCCTACAGTAGGGGGCCCCACGTAAAACTAGATTAAGTGATTCCTCGGTCTTCTCACTCACAAGTTACATTTAAAAAAAAAAAAAACTTTTAGTAAAATGTTTACTCGAAAATACTAAAGAAGTCTTAAAGGGAATGTAAATTCCAGTGATGAATCGGCAGAGTTGACCAGTTTTCCGGTATAATCCCTGGAGTGATGTGTAATCATTACACTGTGTGCACAGTTTGGACACATCGCCTCAGTACAATCATGAAATTAAAAGCATTTTTTCACAGTCCTCTGCTACTAACACACGAAAAGGTATGGTTACACATTCTCTCGCGTGTGTTAGTAGCAGCAGGACTGGGAAATATTGACTTGTATCCAGGAGTGTACTTGGGCCATGTCCTCCACTGCTATGCTCTTTGCTTGCTGCAGCAGACAAGAGCTTTCATTCAGAGCAGGGGGGCTGTAGAGCAAAGTGCACAGCATATGTGGTCTTCACAATCCTTTAGGTGGGGGGGGGGGGGGGGGGGGCACCACGTAAATGATTGGTATAATTCCTGAAATCTTTTATTCCGTGAATGCAGGTAATAATAATCCCTGTGATTTCCCTCTATATGATTAGTACGTTGCGATCTCCTATAATGATCCGTTACTTCCGATCCAGCCAAGATGACGCCTCCTTCTAGTCATTACCGCGTCCGTCACCCAGGAGCCATTTTTACCCCTTCTAATTACACACCCTGCCGCTGAGATCTGTATAACGGGAGGTGCAATAATCTGCAGAAGTGAATCTGGTTTCTCCTGGTGGGGGCGGAGTGGTCACAGGGCTGTGTTGTTAGACCTCCGGTCTTCGCCCACATCTGGGGGAGTTGATTCTCTTGTGAAATGGCCTATGTGTGTCCCTGTGCCTGCGGGGGCTCAGACCCCCACACATCAGACAATGGATGAGGATACATGACTTCTTTACAAACCTCAGATCACACTGGCTGTAAGCAACTGGCCGCGCAGCAGCTCTCCCCCAGCCTGAGCATTGTACTTCTCAATGTCTTGTATCATGAGAGGACGCACAATTATCTTCTGAAATACTCTGTGTCTGCTGTGGTACCCTGCTCCTTATACTACAGCCTAAAACATCCCCCATACACAACACAGACTACTACATGCTATATACAGTCATATATAAGCCGATAGGTCTCCTAACTACCACCAAACCTGATCTACTGAATACTCTGTGCGCTGTGGTGGCCCTGCTCCTAATATCTAGCAGCCTAAAAACATCCCCCATCACAACACAGACTACTACATGCAATGATACAGTCATATATAAGCCGATAGGTCTCCTACTACCACAAAACCCTGAAATACTCTGTGCTGCTGTGGTGCCCTGCTCCTTATATGTGCAGTGTGCTCGATCGTGGACCCCACATCAGAGCTGGGTGCCTTGTGGGCTCAGAGACGACCTTTCCGTCTCCTCGTGTCATATGTTACGATTACACTAAATTCCACCCCCATCTCTACGCCAGTCTCCGCTTGATCCGCTCGGCTCACAGTACCGATCTGCCTCCTGCCCTGTGGACGCCCTCTCCCCCACTCTCCCTCCTCCTCTAGTTCTCCACTACTCACGGGTGGGCCCCAGTACCCGGGACCGCGCCTGCACAAGACTGTCGAGGTAGGTTTTGGCATCCGCCACCGACTGACTGTGCCATCCTAGGTCGGTCCCCCGCCCGGGCCCCGTCTACTACGTCCCATCTGTTGAGCGCGCAGTACCGTTATGCATCACCACTTTTTCGTCCGTGTTTATCCTGCGCGACTCCCCCGATTTTATTGGAAGCCCGAGGTGAAGGGTTATTCCTGGATCGCCATGGGGGTCGCGCTTGGTGATCATCACTCATGGCCACCTCTTTAGTCATATTACCTTATTCCGTGGGGTCCGCACCCCCTTGTCTCATATGGCGTCTCTATCCGCCTCCCTGAGCAACCATCCATGGGCTGTTGACAAAGTCACCTTTGGACGACGGATCTGCGGTAGGTAAGTGCTTGGTGGTACCTAGCATCACCCCCATTTTCTGGGCCTACAAACAGTGACAAGAGATCTTGCTTTGCAAGTCTTGGGAATGGGACCCTCTTTAGTTTTAAACCTCCAGAGGATGAAAAACTGTAACAACCAAATACTTCCATGCTGATGGTTTGTTACAGTTGTTTCATTCTTTGATCATCCCAGGCATTAATTTGTCAATGCGCCTTTAAGAAAACCAGAAAAAAAAGGAAAAAAAAAAAAATTTTTTTTTTTCTGATCTCCCCTGAGCTGAAGACAATGGCCACCACAACAGAATAGAACAACTAGACCTAACAACCCCTCTGTTCAGGTCTTCAATCTCTGAGTCCTATACACTTTCGCTGCTAATAATAGGACAGTCGGACCCCCCACCACCAACCAAATGAGGCGCTCACTACAACCATTTTAAGGCTTATCAATGCTTTATATTGTTTTGGATTCCAAATTGAAGGGGCGTGTTTTAAAAAGGTCAATGAATCTTGATTATTTCTTTTTGACTCTTTTCTCTTGCAGAGTATTTTTCTCCGCCCAGAAGCGGCTATCACAACCCTGCACAACCTGCTGTGGCAGCCACGACACTGACCCGCGCTACCACCTTAGCCTGCGTCATGATGAGCATTTCCTATCGCCTATCCTTCCATTGATCGGCATTGTCCTGGTACTCCTGCCCCACTCTATGACTTCACCCGGTAGGAGCTATTCACTGCATTACTAGCTGAGAACCAGACCTCTGAAGGCTACAAAGAGGGATCTACAAATGGATGATATCAAAATCTCTGATTGCGTCATAGGGGATACACGGCATGGTTTCATACAACGAAGTGACTCTGTCATTTTTTAGATATGATCGGGACATCTGACACCTTTCCCTGCCAACAAGCTGAGATCCTGGATTTGGACACAAATATGTCGGTAATTTGGCGTTGGTAGACCACTCTTTCCCCCCTCTCAGCAGATCCACATGCCCAGAGGGCCTCCGCCATGGCCTCTTCCATGATGGATGAAGTGGACCTCTGATGGGGGCACCATCAGTCAGAACAGTCCGCAGGCCATAGCGGGGTCTCCATTACCTACAGTGGCAGGAGACCACAAGTTTTCTCCCGCTTCCTCCTGCTGTAAGTGTAGAAAAAATTCTGTGCATGCTGGTTATGTGAAAATCCATACCTTCGTGTTGTGTGGTCTCTACGTCTCTTCCTCCCCCCAAACGCCCCCCCTCACCGTCCGGGCAGTGCCCTCTCTGCCGAGTCCAGGCCGTAACCCTCTTTGTTTGTGCCCTTTGGGTGCTGAAGAACGCATAGAGACTGGTCTGCACCGCTGGTTCTCCGCCTGTCCGTCATACATCTGACCCGGGTGCTGGGAGCTTCTGAGTCTTCTGTGTTGTCCCTTGCTTCCTACAAGGTAGAAACCCCCCAATTGGTGAATACCCACCTCATTTAACAATACCATCTTTTCCCTTATGGCGGCACCTCCTCTTGCTCAATCCGCCCGCCATGGCTGCACCCTCCTCTTGCTCCATCCCTCCGCCCTCCCGCCATTGCGGGCAGCCCTCCTCTTGCTCCATCCTCCCGCCAGGCGGCAAAAACCCTCCTCTTGCTCCATCCATCCGCCCTCCCGCCATGGCGGCACCCTCCTCTTGCTCCATCCCCCGCCTACCCGCCATGGCGCACCCTCCTCTTTGCTATCCATCCCTCTCCGCCCTCCCGCCATGGCGCACCCTCCTCTTGCTCGCATCGCCTCCATCCCTCCCGCCATGGCGCACCCTCCTCTTTCTCCATCCCTTCCCGCCCCTCACCGCATGGCGGCACCCTCCTCTTGCTCCATCCCTCCGCCTCCCGCCATGGCGGCAACCTCCTCTTGCTCCACCACCTCCGCGCCCGCCCTCCATGGCGGCACCTCCTCTTTGACTCCATCCTCTCGCCCTCACGCCATGGCGGCACCCTCCTCTTGTCTCCATACCGCCTCCGCCATGGCGGCACCCTCCTTTGCTCCATCCTCTCCGACCCTCACGCCATGGCGGCACCCTCCCTGCTCCATCCTCCGACACCACTCCGTACAGCCTGGCAGAACTCCTCGCTTTCGATTGGGCGCTTCCTCACTGTATAATGTTTTATACCTTTAGGGTTGGTGATTTTCTGGTTGTATGCAGGGTAAGAAAGCATTTGAGGGATATCATGTGAAATATAATAAAACAGCCTGACCTTTAAGAAATCTTGGATATGAAGGCGAGACTGGAGGATGCCATACTGAGGAACATCGTGCCCGCCAGGACATGGTGAAAACGTTAGCCGAGGTGAGGAAGCGCATTTGTTGTTGTGTGGCCTTCTCTTTTTCACGCTTCTGATAGATGTGACTAGTGTGACCCCATTGACCCCAAAAGATCTGGCCTAATACCTTGACCAGTGCCCCTTTATCCCTTCCAGAGCGCACCCCTATGCAACCCAGGAGAACGTACGATGGGAGGAAGAACGTTACACAAGTGGAAGCCGATGCAGCGAGGGAAAAACGAGAATTGAGTCAGAAACCCCTCCCTTAAGGTGCGAGTATATACCCATTTTATGTGGTCTTTTTATGTGGCCCCAACTTTTATTTACAGGGTCCCAGCAGCAGGAGAGTGAACTCGAAATCACAAGTGGATGAGGAATAGGCAGACATGAGGCACCTGGTGGTGCTGGACACCCTGGAGATCATGTGAGGTGGTGAAGCACCCGGTCACTCTACCATGTGAGATTTTTGGATTTGGGGTTTTCTGCTGTAGTTCTGGTACAGGGCTTATTATCCGGATGTCGTGAGACGGTCCATGCTGTCTGAGTATAGGGAGAGCGTCCTGGGAGGTGTGCCTGAAGGTCTACTGAGTAGCATGAGCTGAACCAGAGCGCTCCCTTGTACCTGGCAGCACTGCTTCACAAGCAGAGGGCGCGAGTGAGCACGGTGAGCAAAACCCTCAGCCTTCTCCATTCTCCCTTCTGGGTCAGTTATGAGGGTCATGTTTTACTCTTTCCTCTCAGTTCACGAGAGAGTGTTTAAGACGACACAGACTGCTCCGTCTCTGTCTCCGCCCTCCTGGCCGCCCTGCAGCCAGGCTGTATAAGAGCGTGCGGACCCATGCCAGCGCCTCGATCCTAAGCGCATGCCAGAGCAAAACTTTGAATTGGGGCAGTGTAAGTGATCTACAACCAAATCTGCTATCCAATTATATAGGCTTGCAAAATTGTATTATATTCCACGATACGTAGCTTCTCACTGGGGGGCGCTCGGCGGTTTAATCTCTCAACTTCTCCCCTCTTCTTGTATTGCGTTTCAAAATGCAATGTGAATGCCATGTGTGAACAACGCCACAACCTCAAACCTGCTGCAGACTTTCCTGAGAGCTGGGAGCACAGCAGTGTGAGGACATCCTGGGGTGCCAATCTTTTTGGGGTTGAAATATAGACATATTAGTGTTATTTATCAAGATATTACAAATCTGCATTTACCAATTGCAAGTGGAGACTTTCCAACTAGGGGGCAGCATAATCCTGAAATAAAGCGATTATTTCCATATTTTATACAAGTCATCTTGGGAAAAGTGTATTGCATATTAGTTTCATTGAATTGTCTTTTTCTTCTATTTTGGGATCAGAATTTTGCCCGTGTGATTAGATGCAGGTCACCATGTCCCTGTCCTCACTAAGTTGGACCACGCTGACAATTTAACTAAACACCTGCGGGAGATCCCTCAAGACTACCTGACCTACTCCGAGGATGATCTGGAACTGCGGGGGGCACCACCTTCCCTGAGGCAGGTAATGCACCGCGGCCCATTTATTTGTGCCATCTGTCCTAGACTCTGAGGACAAGAAGCCACTGATGTATATCATTCTAAGTACAATATCATGCAACTCTTTTGTACATACCAGCACACCCATGGACAGGGGTGCGCTCTTTCTTGTAGAATTGCAGCCATGTTTACTACTATAGACTGTGGGCCATGTTTGGTATTGTCCTGGCAGAGATGTTAAGCTACTCTTATGTTGGTAGTAGCAGCAGGACTGTGAACTATGGATTATATCATATCCGGATCCTATTTGGAGTATAATCTACAACCTTCTGTGCTCTTGCTTTCTGTATTTACTAGCTCTGCAGCCCCTTTCATCCTCTTACAGCTGTTATTTTTGTACCAGCAGCCTGTGACGCTTTTACTTGGAGGGGGGAGGGGTGTGGAACAGCTCAATGAATCAAGAGTGTGAGAGACCTAAAGCTAAGTATACCTTGCATATCTAACAATCTGGCTGTAATACTACTACATAAGTTATGATTGGAATCCAGCTAAGTGTCAGACCGCTACAGCTTCCTTTTAAACCATATCTCTCTGCAGGTTCAGGATGCTGGTGTTTAATCTCAACATTATCCTGACTGATACAGTTAAAGATGAAGGAGCACCAGGAGGGACCGGAGATGCTGGGACTGCTCTCTGTACGGTGAGAGGATTTCTATGGCCTGTACACGGATTACACACTGATCGTACGTACAGTCTATGACCCCGCAGGGCGGTTAAGCAACGGTAGTACAGGGTACGTTCTCACTCTCAGACAGAGTCTCTCTCACCGGCGTCAGGTACATGTTTAAGGACTGGCGCCAGGAGTTATCATGTTCCTACGCATCCGCGTTACGTACGTTACTCTAGACCTCCCGGTCACGTAGCATCAGGTTACATGTTACTCTATAGCGACACCCCCCGGCCGCTACAGGAGCGGTTACGAGTTCTCTTAGGCGACCTCCGGCCAGTAAGCCGGTTACATGTTCTCTAGCGACCCTCCCGTCACCGTACAGAGCGGTTACATGCTTCTCTAGCGACCCCCGCGTCAGTACAGGAGGGTGACATGTTCTCTAGCGACCTCCCCGTCATGTACAAGGAGGGTTACATGTCTCTAGCGACCTCCGCCGTTTACGGAGGTGACATGTTCTCTAGCAACACCTCCCGGCCCGTACAGGCGGTTACATGTTCTCTCAGCGACTCTCCCGTCACGTCAGGCGGGTTAATGTTCTAATCGCGACCTCCCTCAGTCTGTAGGCGGGTTAACATGTTCTCCTTAGCGACCATCCGGTCAGTACAGGCGGTGTTACATGTTCTCTAGAGCGAGCCTCACCCCCGGTCAACGTACAGGCAGGGTTAAATGTTCTCTAGCGACCTCCGGTCACGTACAGGCGGGTTACATGTTCTCTACGACTCCCGTCGTACAGATGGGTGACATTTCTCTAGGACCTCTCTCCCCGTCAGTACAGGCAGGTGACATGTTCTCCTCCAAGGACCTCCCGGTCATGTACAGCGGTGACATGGTCTCTAGCGACTCCCCGTCTGTACAGGGAGCAGGTGAACATGTTCTCTAGCGACCTCCCCTCTGTACAGGCAGGTGATATGGTCTCTGCGTCCCTCCCCGTCTGTTACAGACGATTTTAGTATCTTGGATTTATTAGTTGTTGCCTCGTTTTCCCATTTCAGGATAGCTAAAGGTACCAACTCTCCAGATCCACGCTGACATGTGCTTCAGAACATGGCTGCCAAGCACACGGAGCGTGGAGAAACCATGTGAGGCTGCGCACACTTGCCTGGTACATGGAGCAGCCCTGGTATCCTGAGAATCTCACGCATGATTGAGGATGCCCGGCACCTGCTGTGGGGTGTGTTTAGCTTCACGGTACTGTGACAATGACTGGTTTTAATTGGTGGCAATAGTTTACACTCCTGCTTGACCTATATGTTCCGTGCAGAGCATATCCTCCAATGTGCTGGAAGAGTCCGCCGTGTCAGATGATGTTGTGTCTCGCGAGAAGAAGGGATCTGTGCCGGGAAGTATGTCAACTGAAGGCCGGGTGGCTGGTGGGACTGACTGGAGCAAAGCCTTGTGCCAGCTTCACATGGTGAGGACATTACAGGAACTGGCTCTCTAACCTGTGGAACTACAACTCTCATCATGATCCCGGCTGCTACCTGTATGTGTGGTGATTTATTGTCTTTCCTCCAGGCTCTTTGTTTGAGGCGGTGAACGAGGTCTACAAAATTCTCATCCCCATCTATGAAGCCTCACGGGACTACAAGAAGCTGGATTCTGTTCCACGGAAAACTGCAGGGGCCTTCAACCAGATCACAACCAGTAGGTAACGCCCTGAGTACCCCCCAATAGCTCGAAGTACACAGGGTGCCCCAGTCCGCGAACACAGCAGACTCTACAGTTATGGAAACCATGAGCGGAGCAATGCAAGCGTACCAGCCCCAGTATCATCTCTGGTGCGGCCCGCCATTGCTGTATGTATCAGTTTGTGGAGAATGATTGGGGTCATTTGTTACTGCGTGCAATGATTTCTTATTCTTCTTACTCTTGTCTCATCCCACCATGTTTGTTATTTCACATTACGTGTATCCGCTGCAAACAATCCCAGCTCTTTCCCCTCTTAGCACGTCATTTTTTTCCACTGTAATCGCATCTGTGTTCAGTCCTTTCAATATTGGCACACACTCCTTCTGAGCGCACCAGCTCAGTGCACTCACAATCTTGCTCCTTTCCCGGGCATTCCGCTTTATGCATGCTCTCTCCTACGAGACCCCGTCATAACCATCGCTTGCGTGGATCATGACTATTCCTCTCCGCCCATGAACCCTGCCTGCTGCCTCATTCCATCATGTCCCGATACCTGAACCCACATCCATTGGCTGGCGTCTCTATCGCCTGACTCTCAGACACCCGACAACAGCCACCGCCTTTCGATTCCTATTCCCATGACCACGATCAACCCTGACACCCGCAGACCCACTCGCCCCATTTATGCCGCGGCCGCTAATTCTATTCTCCATGACTCCCGATCACCCTGACACCCGACACACCCACTCGCCCATTTTGCGTCTGGCCCTCCATCTATTCGCATGACTCCCGATCACCCCTGACACCGCACACCATCGCCCATGGCTGCACACCCATCCCTACGCATGCTCATCACCTGACCGACCTCCCTTATGCGCCTCGCCCTCAACACTTTCTGTTTCCCCTGTCTCCAAAGTTTCACGTTTGTTTGGCTCCAGATCTTTTTGCCATCTTCCTGTTGAACTGATATCTCTGTTCTCCTCTGTGTTTTTTCCCTGCTTATGCTCTCCCGGGAGATCAACAAGGCGGGGGTAGGAAGTAGTGCATATTACCAGTATCTCATGTGTTCCCGGCTTTTCTTACGTTCTTACCCACAACCACCTCTGCACAGCAGCTAACCTCACCTGTCCGCTTACAATAAATCCGGCATACTACTATGCAAGTGGGAACCTGATATATAGCCACTAGGGAAATAACATGCCCATGCCCGCTGACCGGGCACCAAGCCAAAAATTCTGAGCAGCTGGGTCTATTGCACTATTAGAGCAGATGAAGATGAGCTTGTATCTTGGTGCACATACATGAGCGGGTGGGTCAGGGTTAGCGGGTATGAGGGTGTAGCATGTTGGGGCGGGAAGGTTGTGAGACAGTAGCCTGTATTCTGTGGCATGTGTGCACCTGTGTAGATGTTGTACTGCACTCATAAACTGCACCAGAGTTTCTGTAGGTCTGTGTTACCATCATGTATGCCTAGCATTAGCACACATGATAAGGATATTCTCCTCCTCAAACCATCCCATAGTACACTGATACATTACAGGATTGTGGTAACATCATGGCTCCCTTAACAGGGACCCCTGATCCTCATATTGCACGCTGTGCCTCAAAGAAGAGCGGTAATACCACACACAACTGTGCTTAGGCAGGGCGCTATGTCCGGAAGAAAGAAGCCATGTTTTTGTTATCTACCACCGTATTAAAACACCCAGCTTCCCATATCGGATCCTCTGCTCACCTGTCCAAAAGGCTCTGCGTGGCATATAATGGATGGGTTCACGCATCGGCTAGCCACACACATAATATTTATTTATGTTTGGCCACGTTCGTCCCTATGATTCAATTGTGTGCGTCAATCACATCAGATTTCCATTTTAAATTGGTATCTTTTTCTTTTTTTTTTTTCCCCACCATCTGCCCCTCCTGTGGAAAATACGGTGAGTATGAGGACATCTAGTTTCATAACACCTTCATCCAGGTTTATCACCACAACCTCAGCCCACATGATATCACCAGTTTATCTACAGTGATCTATGGCTCCTCAGCCAGATCCCCCTGTCCATGTGAGATTGACATGAGGAGCTCTTTATCAGCTATACATGTGTGTAATATATAAATAGATATATATCATCTTTTAGTGTGAATGCTAACCTAAGGGGATTGGCCACTTCACCTCATGAGGTAACTCCCCAGTATACACCTATTGATAGTTCTGTCCCTTTTCTGATCATTTAAAGTGACGTCTCCTGTCATTTCCTCATCAGATTCCTGTCCATGAAATGGCCGCAGATGGAGGGTCAAGTCATCTCCAAGTGTCATGAGCAATCACCCGTTAGAGATCACATGACCCTCCATCTGCCGCCATTTTATGGTAGGAATCTCGGACATGAACTCTGAGGTAAATGATGAGGTAAACAGAACATGAGGTAAAAGAAATTGAGGCTTCACTTTACATATCAAGAAAGCGAGCAAAACTCTTACTATATTGTCAAACTATATGATTTTTGGGTGTGTGGGGACAGGATATCAGGTAAAGTGACACCCCTTTAACATCTTATCGACGTCCCTGGTCAGCTGCGGGTGCATGGAGAGGGCTCACAGGCTGAGCCCTCTCCATAGCTGGTAGTCTACAGCTGCATTCGCAGCAAACTTACACGGTAACCCCGCGATCGGTGCCAGCATTACCGGTTGTTAACCCGCACATCACTGCCACCCTCTTGTTGGAGATCATCGCTCCCAGTGATGTCATCGGCAAGGGCCGCTCTAGGTTGGGCGACAGGAGTGGGTCCCTTCGTGGCCGCCAACATTGCCACACTGCCCCACCTCCCCTGCGACACACACCCTGGCGCCGCGGCCCGATTCCCTGCACTACCTCGGTGTCCATGAAGCCTCGGGTCTTCCAGGGCTTCTGCATTTAACCCATTCATTACTTTGTGCATTGTAGTATGGCATATATGGGGATCAGACACACCTAGGGTTAAAGTACCTAGGGTGTCTGAAAAATTTTAATAAAATAAAACAAAAAGTCTAATTAAAAAAAAAAATCAAATAACCACCCCCCCCCCCCCTTTCCCTAGAACTGATGTTAATAAACACAGTAAAATCTTATTAAACACATAGGTATTGCGGTGTCCGGAAATGCCCAATCTATCAAAATATATAATAACGGTTTTTCACTACATTGTAACCTTGAACAGAAAAAAAGGCACTTTTTTGACATTTTGAAAAAAAATTAAAAGTGATTAGAAGGTTGTAACTGCCTAAAAATGCCACATTGTAAGTTCATCAAAAGTCCCAAAAAAATGACACCACCACAGCTCCAACACCAAGTTGAAAAGGTTTTTTTTTAAATGTATGAAAACCATTAAAACCTATAAATGTTGTATCCCGGTGATCACATACGACCAAAGAATAAAGTAGACATGTCATTTGTGGCGGCACAGTGAAATCTGTAAAATCCAAGCTCCACAAGAAAACGAGCAAATGCCTTTTTCACCAATTTCACTGCATTTGGAAGGAAGAATAAATACATCACTATGAAGTGCAGAAAAACAAGTGGTTAAATTGCAGGCCAGTAGCTGTTTATTTTCTTTACTATGTTCCATATAATATTTACATCCACCCTAACAAATAATATGTTTGTGCAGAACTTCAGCGCTATGTTTGGGACATATTTTCCGTGTGGGGTTTTATGGTTCCAAATTTGGGTGATTGGACGAGCCGGAGGTTTGTGTATAAAGAACCGTCCATCACTAAACTGGCGGAGATCTCGCACCGCCTGGATGTAAGTGCTGGGGGAGCAGTCTGTGTGCTTATATTTATATCTATATCATATAGAAGAAAATATATATTATACATATATGAAGTTTATCATAAGGTCTGAGAGCAAAATCTGTTCAGTTGCTTTGCCCTATTAAGCTCAACTTTCTTTAAGGTACGCGTCGCGTTATTCCGCTGGTGTTTAGAACATTCTTGTTTTATAGGGGGGACGCGCGGCTGTCTCGTTTACGGACGCACACTGTCTTGGTTTTAGAGCCAACTTCTTTGTGGGTTTTAGGGGGGGCACTCTCGCTGTGTGGTGGGGGGGGTTCGCACCCTGTCTTCGCTGTGTGTTTAGGGGGGGGACGCGCACTGTCTGGCCTCTGTGTGTTTAGGGGGGACGCGCACGTCGCTGGTGTTTGGGGGGCGCCTGTCTGCGCGTTGTAGGGGGGACGCACCTGTCTGCTGCTGTGTGTTTAGGGGGGGGGACGCACACCTGTCTGCCGCTGGTGTTTAGGGGGGGACGCGGCCGGTCTGCCGCTGTGTTTTAGGGGGGACGACGCCGCTAGTCTGCCGCTGTGTGTTTAGGGGGGGACGCGCGCCTGTCTGCCGCTGTGTGTTTAGGGGGACGCGACGCCTGTCTGCCTGCGCTGTGTTTAGGGGGGGGCCGCGCGCCGTCTGCCCTGTGTGTTTAGGGGGGAAGCGCCGCCTGTCCTGCCTGCCGCTGTGTGTTTTAGGGGGGGGCGCGCGCCTGTCTGCCGCTGTGACCTGTAACATCTTCTTCCTTCAGGAGTTTTACACTGAACAGTTTGGAGAAGGGACGGTGCAGGTGGTGAAGGAACTCCAATCCGTGGACAAAACCAAACTAAGACCCCAACAAGGTGCATGACATATTTTTAATAGTCTCTGGGTTGGCTCTTTAATGGCTCAGACATTGACTTCCATCAAGGATATTAGAGGCCACTCTGTCCTTAAAGGGTCATCATGAATCCGTGTGTGATTCCGACATGTTCTCTTCCATCAGGCTACTCCAGATCACTTACGTGGAGCCATACTTGACACGTATGAGCTGAGGATCGGGTCACCTACTTTGATAAGAACTACAACCTGCGGACCTCCTCTTCTGTACACCATCACACTGGACGGCCGCGCACACGGGGATCTCCATGAACAGTACAAAGGAAAGACCGTGCTGACCACATCTACATGCCTTCCCTTACATCAAGACGCGGGTCAATGTCATGCATCGGGAGGAGGTAAGACTGGGGGCCAGGAGGGTGATGGGACATACATGAGAGAGAAGGACCCGGATCTCAAACCATGGACTTAAGATGGTATGCGGACATCCTATCCTTCTGCAAGTAGCATGGATTCCGACTATGGTGTCATGGTATGGCAGACATACCTGGGTAGTCCTTCTCTCATC
The DNA here is from genome assembly GCA_019512145.1 of Engystomops pustulosus. Taxonomy (NCBI): domain Eukaryota; kingdom Metazoa; phylum Chordata; class Amphibia; order Anura; family Leptodactylidae; genus Engystomops; species Engystomops pustulosus. The sequence continues at coordinate 59,850 of WNYA01001517.1, forward strand.
ATGGTAGTATCTCCAGACCATGGATTTCCAGCACTACTGGTGGTCAGATGGGGTGGCCAGGACATACCTGGGGTGTATAATCTCTTCCTGGTTTGGAGATTCCACCATGAGATTTGTTTTTTTTTTTTTTTTTAAGGTGGTGCTAAATACCAATTAGAAGTTGCAATTGAGGATATGCAGAAGAAGACCCAAGAGCTGGCGTTTGCCACCCATCAAGACCCGGCTGATGCCAAAATGCTGCAGATGGTTCTTCAGGGATGTGTGGGGACCACTGTGAACCAGGTGGATCGAGAGGACCCAAACTTGCATGTGTCATCTGTCTCCGCAGCAGTAATGTAAGGTTTTCTGTCTTAGGGACCCCTGGGAGGTGGCTCAAGTGTTTCTGTCCGGATACCGAGGATCCACGATTGTACAGACACCACAACAACTGCGATTATGCTTCAGAGACTTCACCAAGAGGTAAGAACTTAGAGAAGAGACTGCAGGGACCTGAGGGCTCACTGGGAAGATCTGGGAACCAAAAATGGTTAAAATGCTATAAATGATGGGGTGCTCACTAATCTACAACGATGGTATGTCACTCATAGGTGAGAGAAGGGGAATGCACATAAGACCAGGCAGAACCTTGTGGAGACCCATCATCTCTTAGGTTGGACCCAGTAATGGGGTCATTCAGCCTGCCTTACGATGTTGTATCGTGCCGTGGTTTCAGGTGTGAGGATGCCCTGCCGCAAAAAAAGACTCTCATCGGAGCAGATCAGAGGGACTACCACCGAGAGCTGGAAGAAGACTACCCACGCCTCTCCGCGATGCTTTGGTCCCGCTGACCTCCATAAAGATCCCGCAGCTGTACTCTGACCTCTCCCCCTACAGTGCTAGGTTATACCGCCGCCACGGGCCATCGGGTTGCATATGTATAGACCGGACCCTAATAATCCATACCTGATCTTCTTCAGGGACTCCCTCACCAGGACAAGTCTCCGCAGGATTGAAGGATGAGACATATACAGGAGGGTGATTCTCAGAACCGATCTTCTGAAAGGAGTGCAGAACTGCAGCGCCATCTGTGGTGGAGGACTGCTCCAATGAATATGAAGAGGGTGGGTAGAGCTAGTGCAGAACATGGAGGGTAAAGCAATGCAGAGGATCAGGAATGGGGTGGGTGTAGGGGGCATCGTGATATTAATGGTGGGAGAGGGTAGACACTTGGTGCTGCACTGATGATGAGATTTTAAGGGGTCCCCTGGAGTTTTGAGATGCCCACCTGGGTGTCGGGTTTTTAGGCCTCACAACTCCTTCCATTTGCTGCCTCCTCCGCCTCATCTCCACTGGACAGAAGAGATCTGAAGGTTCTCCCTCGTCTGCTCTCAGGAACACCGCTGCTGGGGGCATCTTTATGGGCATTGTAATGACTCTATAGCCCCTGAGGGGTGGGTGACCCCCAGGCTGGATGGCTGGCTTCTATAATAGGACGATAAAACTGCACCCAAGGAACCAAAAATGGACAACCAAAAAAAAACCTTTTAGACCAGTATCTGGGGGGAGGGGAGGGGGGGTTGATAGGGTCTTTTTTTACGAAAATAAACACTAACAAGGACACTGCCCATGCTAGCCAATCAGATCACTGGTTTCTAAACTTCTGATCGGCTGTTCTCTTGCACTAGTTTCTACCTTTCACTAATTGGGGTACTCACTGTACCCGTGCTGTAATCCCTCGCTCACACTGGGTCACTTGAATATAAGGGGGGGGAGGGGGGGGGGGTCCGAAGCCCTCGGCCTGAACAACCAATCAGATTCTGGATCTCATTGTTTATCAGATGATGAAGCTAGCATCTGATTGGTGGACTGATTTTTGGTCGCGCTGGCTGTCTCTTCACTGCTGTGTACATGATGTCGTGGACTGCCTATTTTTGTAATAAAATTCGGTAATAACATGTATTTATTTTATCTCCATGTGGAGTCCGCCTCCTTTAATTGTTATAAACGCCCGCACTACACACCTCCTACAGTAGGGGGCCCCACGTAAAACTAGATTAAGTGATTCCTCGGTCTTCTCACTCACAAGTTACATTTAAAAAAAAAAAAAACTTTTAGTAAAATGTTTACTCGAAAATACTAAAGAAGTCTTAAAGGGAATGTAAATTCCAGTGATGAATCGGCAGAGTTGACCAGTTTTCGGTATAATCCCTGGAGTGATGTGTAATCATTACACTGTGTGCACAGTTTGGACACATCGCCTCAGTACAATCATGAAATTAAAAGCATTTTTTCACAGTCCTCTGCTACTAACACACGAAAAGGTATGGTTACACATTCTCTCGGTGTGTTAGTAGCAGCAGGACTGGGAAATATTGACTTGTATACCAGGAGTGTACTTGGGCCATGTCCTCGCACTGCTATGCTCTTTGCTTGCTGCAGCAGACAAGAGCTTTCATTCAGAGCAGGGGGGCTGTAGAGCAAAGTGCACAGCATATGTGGTCTTCACAATCCTTTAGGTGGGGGGGGGGGGGGGGGGGGGCACCACGTAAATGATTGGTATAATTCCGAAATCTTTTATTCCGTGAATGCAGGTAATAATATCCTGTGATTCCCTCTATATTATTAGTACGTGCGATCTCATGTTATGATCCGTTACTTCCGATCCAGCCAAGATGACGCCTCCTTCTAGTCATTACCGCGTCCGTCACACGGAGCCATTTTACCCCTTCATAATTACACACCCTGCCGCTGAGATCTGTATAACGGGAGGTGCAATAATCTGCAGAAGTGAATCTGGTTTCTCCTGGTGGGGGCGGAGTGGTCACAGGGCTGTGTTGTTAGACCTCCGGTCTTCGCCCCACATCTGGGGGAGTTGATTACTCTTGTGAAATGGCCTATGTGTGTCCCTGTGCCTGCGGGGGGCTCAGACCCCACACATCAGACTAATGGATGAGGATACATGACTTCTTTACAACCTCAGATCACACTGGCTGTAAGGCAACTGGCCGCGCAGCAGCTCTCCCCCAGCCTGAGCATTGTACTTCTCAATGTCTTGTATCATGAGAGGACGCACAATTATCTACTGAAATACTCTGTGCTGCTGTGGTACCCTGCTCCTTATACTAGCAGCCTAAAAACATCCCCATCACACAACACAGACTACTACATGCTATAATACAGTCATATATAAGCCGATAGGTCTCCTACTACCAAAACACTGATCTACTGAAATACTCTGTGCTGCTGTGGTGCCCTGCTCCAATACTAGCAGCCTAAAACATCCCCCATCACAACACAGACTACTACATGCAATGATACAGTCATATATAAGCGGATAGGTCTCCTACTACCACAAAACCCTGAAATACTCTGTGCTGCTGTGGTACCCTGCCTCTTTACTAGCAGCCTAAAAACATCCCCATCACAACACAGACTACTACATGCAATGATACACGTCATATATAAGCGGATAGGCTCCTACTACCACAAAACACTGATCTACTGAAATACTCTGTGCTGCTTGGTGCCCTGCTCCTTATACTAGCAGCCTAAAAACATCCCCCATCACAACACAGACTACTACATGCAATGATACAGTCATATATAAGCCGATAGGTCTCCTACTACCACAAAACCCTGAAATACTCTGTGCTGCTGTGGTGCCCTGCTCCTTATATGTGCAGCCTGAAAGCTTCTCCTCTCATACAATAATACAGCGGCTGAGGAAAGTATTCAGTTTTCATTTTTTGATTCATTGAAGCCAACTGGAAAGAAAAAAAAAAAAGTAAAATTTTTTAGCTCATTAATGTGTGAAATAAGATTCTCTGCTCTGATGAGACGTGGATTTAACTTTCTGGTGTTAAGAGAAAGCCCGGCGCCGCTCATCACCTGCCAAATACAATCCCAGCAGTGACACATAGGGGGCAGCATCAGGCTATGGGGGGGACAGGACCACCGGGGGTAATGGGAGGAAAGAAGAATGCAGCCAAGTATAGAAATATCCTGGATGAAAACCTCTTCCAGATGCTCCGGACCTCAGACTGGGCCGAACCTTCCGACAAGACAATGACCCTAAGATCACAGCTAATAACACAGCAGAGGCTCCAGAACATCTCTGTGACCATTCCTGACCGGCCCAACCAGAGTCCGGACCTAAACCCAATGGAGAGACATGAAAATGGCCTCCACCAAGATTCATCCAACCAACCCGAGGAAACTGGAGAGGATCCCCCAAATCCAGGACTCCCAGGAAGACTCCTGGCTGCACCAACTCCAAAGCCGCTTCTACTCAACACTGAGCAAAGGGGCTGAATCCTTATCCCCGGGGGCCGAAAACTTCTCTCCAGGGGAGATTTCAGTTTTTCTTGTTTAATAAATTAGCAAAAATATCTACATGTCTGTTTTGTTCTGGCAGGAGGGGGGCAGATTGTACATTAATTAGTTATAAAAAAGAAAAATTTCGATCTTGCCAATTGCCTGCAATGAAACAGAGTGAAAAATGTAAAGGGGTCTGAATACTTTCTGTACCCACTGTAAGCTGATATGTCTCCTGAAATACTCTGTGCTGCTGTGGTAGGCTGTTCCTCATACAAGCAACCCCATCGTAGCACTGCCATATAGATACTATAACATGGTCATATAGGTCTCCTGAAATACTCTGTGCTGCTCTCGTACTCTATTCCTTTCATTGTGACATCATGTAAACATCACTGTTTTATACAGTCGTGTCTCTATAATCACATGAGTAGTCAGGTCTCTGTATTTCTCCAAGCAGACGCCTCTCCTTAAATACTCTGTGCTGCTCGGGGTATTGTGTGAATGGACACTTTGAAACATGGATGCGTGTGACCGCGCTGTCACATGATCAGCACAAGTCTCCTCTGAAATACTCCGTGCTGCTCCGTTCACCTCCTGATTTCAGGATCTTGTATACACAAGATTTAACCCCACCCGGTAGGACCGCATCCTGCCCGGGGTCCTCCCCTCCAGCACTGCAGGGTTGGGTATTGGAGGAGTTGCCAGTCATTCTGGTTTTGGCGGCCGCTCTTATAGGGCACATAAAATAAAGTTGGCAAAAACATCCGTAAGACTTGTATTTTCCGACTACTCCCAGAATTTTTTATTGGTTTCTTCAATCCTTTTTTGTTAGAGTTGTGTCATCTTCCCAGCTCTTGTGGCACTACAACTCCCATCATGCCCTTACTGTTGTTCAATGAGCGGCGACTTTTCCTGGACCAGCAGGCACTGAGTTAATAGAAGTGTTCAATCTCCCTGCAGTGCCTCCGTAGGACAAATGAGGTATTACACCGCTCCCACTAGAATCAATCATTTCATTTCTTCTACTTTTCTTCACTATGGGCTTGAAAGGGATTATGTAACATCAAAATATTCATAAACACTGCCCTATTTATGGGGCCCATAAGTCAGCATAGTACAGGAACCCCTTAAAGACTATGGCAGAATAAAGAATGATTTAACTCCCCATGTTTCAAAAGTGAAAAAAAAATATTATTTCTTGCAATACCAAGCTCAACCACTATACATTGTATGGCGCTGTGCTTGTCTAGGAGTGAAGAGGCTGCAGCACTGTGGTCTATTTGAACAGCCAATGGGTAGTCTTACCCCGACCCCTGGCCAGTTTCATGATGATTACGGTATATATACTGACATGATGGATTTAAAAAGAAAATGTAAAGCTTGGAATATCCCTTTAAATGTCAGGGATCACATAAGGTTTTGTTAATAGATAACATAAAAAAACACAGCTGATGTCTTCTATCCGTCATTAAAATGTGGTCAAAACTGCAATACCAAACACAGCCACTAGGCAAGTAGGGGCGCTGTTTCTCTAAAAAAAAAAATAAAAAGCCCTGCTATTTTATTCAATTATTGTTGCTCATTCATCCTGTACAGACAGAGGCTCATGATAATTTTATCACACATGATGTACATATTATCTGTATAACGTGGTTTTATTTTGTGAATGCACATCACTCATGACTGCTTGTAGTCACACATCATATGACACCCCCCCCCCCCCCGACATCTCGTAATAATCTCACATCATATAACCTCCTCTCATGTCTTATTTCTCTAATTCCATCCTGCAGACCCCACGCCTGTCCCTTTAAGAGATGTGCAGATGAGGGGGGTGGGGTTGGGGTAGACAGAGGGGGGGTCTCACTGAGAGGTTGGAGTTTGGAAGCCGAGGGATTTAGCAGAAGAGAGAAGTCACAGGGAGAGAGCGCTGGAACACTGGACTGAGAATTTGGGGTGAGTTTTAAGAAAAATCGGGTCACTTTTAATACCTATAGAGTACAAATCGGGAAGGGGGGGTAACTCTCTATAATGGGGGTTGGAGGGGGGGTAGATGCCAGCGTGGCTATTTTTGAAAACCCACACCCCTAGAATTGGGATGGATATTTTGGAGGATCGCTAACTAGAACCAGATGTGCTGGTGGATGTGCAATGCTCTGCAGAGGGGACCGGTGTGGGACATGGGGAGTGATTATTAATGTAAAGCTCTGCAGAGGAGATTGTGTGCAAAATGGGCTGTGAGTATTAATGCAATGCTCTGAAGAGGGGACCAGTGTGTGACATGGGGTGCGATTATTAATGACAACCGCTCTGCAGAGGGGACCAGTGTGTGACATGGGGTGCGATTATTAATGCAACGCTTGCAAATTTGACCAGTGTGTGACATGGGGTGTGATTATTAATGCAACGCTCTGCAGAGGGGACCGGTGTGTGACGTGGGGTGTGATTATTAATGCAATGCTCTGCAGAGGGGGCTCTGTATGTACGTACTTCTATGATGCCCCCCATGGGTCTTTCCTGTAGAATTAAGAAGATTCCTCCCCAAAATAAGTATAAGACTCTGTTGCAGAAGTATTAGCGCCGTCCTATAATAACTTGTATAATGGTGTAGAGATTATATGGAGTATTATAACTGACTGGATATTATGCCTTGGCGCATAGTGACTGAACCATAGAGGCTGACAATCTACTCTCACGCCTTGGTCCACAGACATAGCTGGGTGGATAACCAAAAAGAGACCGTATAGAAGATGATGAATTCCAGATTTTTCTGTGGGACTCGTGCAGACCCACCCACAGTAAAGGTTGTGCAGATGTAGCAGAGCTGACTCTGTCTTTCAGGGATTTCTGGGATCAGGTTAATATTTTGCATTAACTGCAGTCCTATGTAAAAGCTCATATATCACATAGTTATTTAGGAATAATGAGCTGTGCCAAGTGACAAACCCAGCACTGCTACATCTGTAGCTCATTATATGCTGCGCCAATGTTTTTTTAGATGTGAAATTCACTTATGTGGGTTGGCGCGGCTGAAGTAAGTGAGAGCAGCACAGATTTGGGAGGCAGTGCTGGAGAGTTGAGTTTTGGGTGTGTGTAGAGTTCTGGGGAGTTTATGGAGGGCCAAAGAAGGGGATCGGCTGCAAATCCTATATAATGTACGCGGCTGAGGTGACAAAATGCACAATATTACAGACCAAAATGTATTACACAGAAAACCTGATTACTTTATACAAATGAGGCTGAATTCAGATGTAGCAGAGCTGAGTTTGCTACTTGACTATACAAAATGTTATATCACATAGCACATGACACATTCAGCTCTGCTACATCTGTAATACCCTATTTAGGGTTATGCTGCGTTGCTGTGGCTCAGCGGGGTCCGGCCGGGGCCGCATTAACAATAAACATCTAGCGCTCGCTCCAGGGGCCTGGTCATTTCCGCCACAGGAGACACAAAACTGGAATCTTATTCAATTTTCCACAAGACTTGAAGGCCTCGTCCCCATGTTTTATCCTTTTAACCATTTCAGGGTGTTTTTAATAATTGATTCTTTATAATAAGACGGAAGTGACTATAGGACTGGATTCAGGAATGGACTCGCCAATCTGGGCCTAGTTTCTTACCATGACCCTATAGTTACCATAGTTACCACACTAGGGCCTAACTATAAGTGGTAATTTATGACACGGCATACCCCAATTTGTGTAAGGCCCCCATTATGACACCAAAATATTCCCAATAAGCTTGTAAGTGAAGACCCATTGAAATTTTGAAATTTTGATGAGTGGTCCACAGGTGCTGCGTCTCTGAGATGTACACCCCTGACAGGGCTGGCCCAGGGTTTAGAGAAACATGGCTGCCATCTTCGGAAAACAGCGATAGGTTGTGTCGGGTATTGCAGTTTAAGGCTACATTCACACTGCCGTATGGGGGACGTATATATGGTTGACATATATATGGCCGATATACGTTCCCCATAGACGGCGCCCAACCGCACACGTGTGGCACCGTACCGCTCCGTACCACGGAAAAAGATAGGACATGTCCTATCTTTCTCCGCAGTACGGCGCCATGCGCCATATCTTCCTATGGAGAGGGGTGGGGGTGAGCTGCGCTACAGTATGAATGTAGCCTAAATCTTTAGAGCTGAGCTGCAGTACCACAAACAACCTATGAAGATTTGTGGCGCTGTTTATAGACGAATGCATTCATGTTTCCCGAGGGTCCATGTCTGGATTCTAACTCTGGACCCCAGTGCCGTAATAATTCAAATTATATGTGGAATAATCCAATGCAATAATCGGGAATACTGGTGTGTAAAGCAGATGTTATATGGGGCAGGGGATGGACATCTGTGCAGGTAACATAAAACATTCAATCTACTAACAAATATACACATATATGGGTCACTTTCATACAGAACTGGAATATAAAATCTAATTGATAGCGTCTGAACTTTAAAGGGATCCTCCGCTATGGAAAATCCCTTCAAAGAAGCCGATCAACTTCTTGTATTAGTGTTCCACTTTCCTACACTGCCCCCGCAGGTGAATCAGAGCATTACACAGCTTTTATTAAGATGAATTTTCGGTCCAAGGCAGCGTCCTTTATTATAGTTTCTCTTTCTTCTGGCACCGACATCCCCCGTTACTGATGTTGGATTGTCATTGGATTCTGTCACAGCTTTAGACACCTTCAGAAATTTAAGATGATTGTACAAAAAATTATAGAAAAGTTTTAATCCCAGAATGACTCAGTTTACCCAGAGCGCTGTTCAGACCTTGCCAACATAAGATTAGTTGTTATATACGCCCAGCTCATATCTGAGGGCCTGTCCCACCAGGGCCCCAGGGAAGCTGCATAGGTGGTGCTCTTGACAAGGTTTGTGAAGGACCAATATCTCCGTACAGTGGACAATACCTGCGATACATAGATATGGTGGCTGAATAATATCGCCATACAGTGCCCTAATAATACCAAAATACAGCACTCGCACCATACCAGGCTGTCACTTCCATAGAGATGTTTATTGCTCCCAATAATTTGACAACTGCTGAGATTTATTATTGACAATACATGAAATTATCTGGATATATAGGATCTGGAACATGTACATATTGAATGGCTAAACTAACGAGTCTGGATAATGTAGATATGGAAGCACTGAGGGACATAAATCTGCAGGAAGAGCGCAGTGCACTATATAAGGAGTAACTGCTAAGCGAGACGTGGCCCTATAAAACATGGGGAGAGATATGATGTGCGCTTCAGGAATGACTAGTCTTCTGGACTGTGTAATGATGCAGATACATGGCTGTGATTGTCACTTCACCCCAGGTAATAAGATGTTACAGGGGTAATAAGAGGATCAGGAGCCGGGTTAC